>OU612047.1:94976517-95265907 GCA_914767935.1 Coremacera marginata | reverse complement strand
GATATAGATATAGATATAGATATAGATATAGATATAGATATAGATATAGATATAGATATAGATATAGATATAGATATAGATATAGATATAGATATAGATATAGATATAGATATAGATATAGATATAGATATAGATATAGATATAGATATATAGATATAGATATATAGATATAGATATAGATATAGATATAGATATAGATATAGATATAGATATAGATATAGATATAGATATAGATATAGATATAGATATAGATATAGATATAGATATAGATATAGATATAGATATAGATATAGATATAGATATAGATATAGATATATATATAGATATAGATATAGATATAGATATAGATAGATATAGATATAGATATAGATATAGATATAGATATAGATATAGATATAGATATAGATATAGATAGTAGATATAGATATAGATATAGATATAGATATAGATATAGATATAGATATATATATAGATATAGATATAGATATAGATATAGATATAGATATAGATAGATATAGATATAGATATAGATATAGATATAGATATAGATATAGATATAGATATAGATATAGATATAGATATAGATATAGATAATATAGATATAGATATAGATATAGATATAGATATAGATATAGATATAGATATAGATATAGATATAGATATAGATATAGATATAGATATAGATATAGATATAGATATAGATATAGATATAGATATAGATATAGATATAGATATAGATATAGATATAGATATAGATATAGATATAGATATAGATATAGATATAGATATAGATATAGATATAGATATAGATATAGATATAGATATAGATATAGATATAGATATAGATATAGATATAGATATAGATATAGATATAGATATAGATATAGATATAGATATAGATATAGATATAGATATAGATATAGATATAGATATAGATATAGATATAGATATAGATATAGATATAGATATAGATATAGATATAGATATAGATATAGATATAGATATAGATATAGATATAGATATAGATATAGATATAGATATAGATATAGATATAGATATAGATATAGATATAGATATAGATATAGATATAGATATAGATATAGATATAGATATAGATATAGATATAGATATAGATATAGATATGGATATATAGATATAGATATAGATATAGATATAGATATAGATATATAGATATAGATATAGATATAGATATAGATATAGATATAGATATAGATATAGATATAGATATGGATATAGATATAGATATAGATATAGATATAGATATAGATATAGATATAGATATAGATATAGATATAGATATAGATATAGATATAGATATAGATATAGATATAGATATAGATATAGATATAGATATAGATATAGATATAGATATAGATATAGATATAGATATAGATATAGATATAGATATAGATATAGATATAGATATAGATATAGATATAGATATAGATATAGATATAGATATAGATATAGATATAGATATAGATATAGATATAGATATAGATATAGATATAGATATAGATATAGATATAGATATAGATATAGATATAGATATAGATATAGATATAGATATAGATATAGATATAGATATAGATATAGATATAGATATAGATATAGATATAGATATAGATATAGATATAGATATAGATATAGATATAGATATAGATATAGATATAGATATAGATATAGATATAGATATAGATATAGATATAGATATAGATATAGATATAGATATAGATATAGATATAGATATAGATATAGATATAGATATAGATATACATATATATACATATATAGATCTTCTTATAAATTATTTCTATAAATTATTCTTATAAATACCTGAAATGTTGTTCTTAATTGATAAACCGACCGAGATAGAGAATGAAGGCATCGAAAAGAAGCGAGTCTGACCTAAAACAAGAAAACACATATACACACATATAAAGAGATATCTAATTGCATTATATAAGTTATATAGAGTAACTTAAACTTAAATTCACGCGACATGCGTACGACTTAAAGCTTCGTTTTCTCGGATGTTTATGTTATTAATGTAAAAAATTTCTAATGTACATATGCCTTAGAAGAAATAGTAATGGTATGATATACCAAAATTGTCGTTCCTGTGACTAATTAAGAATAACAGTGGTAAATATGAGCGTAACTTACGCGACAAAAAAGGAACTGTGTTTTACAAGCACGTTTAGATTGTAAAAATTTAGCGAATTTTACCATATAACCTGTTTTTGCTCTTAATTTTTAAATAATAGGAACACAGTGAAGTTTCATAATTGACCCACTCTACCGATGAACTTTGCTTATTTAAAAATATATTGAGTTTCCAAAAAATATTTGCCGTAACTCACGCGAAACAACCCACGCTACAAGACTTCCGTTAAGAAAATGTGTAATCAAAGAAGAGAGAAGAGCTTAAGACGAGCAACTAACATCTTAGTTTGGCCATAATCGAAGCTTACTAGGTGTCATGTCCTGTATCTTCATTAGACGAGGGTTTTAATATTAGTTAAGACATTGAAATTTTCAGAATGCGAAGTTCATATATATCAGTATTTTACTATATAAAAAAATTGAATTTCGAAACACATTTTTTTTTTTTTTTTTGGTTGGCATTTTTGTGGAAATGCCCACATATATTGTTTTTTTATCTTAACCAACGCTCAGGGGACGTTCCCTTTAAATGCGAAGGCATTAAGTTGATTCGGAAGACGGGTGATAGTTAGATGGAAGGCGGAAAGTGTCAATGAAGATTTGCTTTGAACTTACACAGATCAAAACTGCCAAGGAACACGAATACTGTCTTTTTTATACGCTTTACTGCAGATTTTAAATTATAGCATTTGTTTGGTCTTTTATCTATATATAAGCGGTATAGATTCAAAAATGACCAAGTACAGAAAAAAACATCAGATATTTTGAGTTAACATTTTTCTCGACGTTTCCATATGTCTACAAAATTTTAGATTAACAAAAATTATTTTCTTAATTATTCCTTAAGAACATTATTTTTTACGAAAATGAATTGAAATCCCAAATTCAAATATAAACAAATTTTTGTTGTCATGCAGCACACGTGCAAGTAATCAGCTGCTCTAAAGTATATTATGGTAGATGTAAAGAAAAGTCCATCCAAATGAAAAAAATCTTCTCGAAAATGACTGATATAAAAACAAACATGAAATAATAACTAGAGATGCAAGGATAGTGATTTGGTCGGATATCCTGCGAGCTGCAAGGCCGGATAGCCAAATATTCGGCGGTCGGATGGTATGTACATTGCCTCGTTGTCACCAAACTATATATACAGCCTTGGCCAAAAGTATGAGGCACCCCCTATTTTTTAAAAAGAAATAGTTTTTTATTTATTAGTTAGAAAAAATACATTATAAAGGGTAGAAAAACATTAATATTTAGTTGGTCCACCCTACGACTTAATGACAGCAGCAATCCTTTGCGGCATACTTCGTACAAGCATTCTACATTCGCCTGTTGTTATGGTGCTCCATTCGTGGATCAAAGCTTTTTTCAAAGTTGCTTCTGATGTAATATTGTGTCCTTTTACTTTACGCTTTAGTAGAGCCCACAAGTGCTCGATAGGTTTAAGTCTGGTGACTGCGCTGGCCAGTCTAACAAGGGAATACTGTTGTCTCTAAGCCAGTGCATCGGTGGCGTTGATTTGTGGCAAGGAGCATTATCCTGTTGAAATTTGACTTCATCTACGTAAGTGTCAATCATCGTACGTAAGTTATCGATATCAAAAGTGCAGTTTCTAGCAATTTAATGTATTATTGGCTGTCCATGCAATCTGCATGGCATTCCTCACCAACGCGTCGCGTCACAAGCGTCACACCAGATGTTCCTAACAAAGGGTAGTTAAATTTTAAGGGCCGATGTTGAATGTGAACCACACCTAAACGTCAAGTTTTTTTCAGCATTTCATTTAACATTTCTCAATTTCAGACTAACTCAATTTGAACCATAGAAAGATACACAGAAAGATACATAGAAAGATGTCCTTGTTGAATCCAACTTTCAGTTTGCTGCAGTTTGTGAAAACGATGTTGTTAAACATATAATGAAAATTAAATCGAATGCGGTTGGTGAGGATGGAATTGCGATCAAATTTATAAAACTCATTTTGCCTTTCATAGTAAGCCCACTAACGCATATAATCAATCATTGCTTCACTTCCTCTTCTTTTCCTAATTCCTGCAAAAGTGCAAAGGTCATACCGGTAGCCAAAAAATCCCAAGCAAGCGAGCCCAGTGATTTCAGGCCTATTAGCATTTTATCCTGCTTGTCAAAGGTATGTGAAGCTATTATGGCTGATCAAATGTTGAATTTTCTCACATGAAGCAATTTTTTGTCCCCATTTCAATCTGGATTTCGTAGTAGCCACAGCTGTGCAACTGCTACTCTCAAGGTACTGGACTATATTCGATCAACTTATGATGAAGGCCTTCTTACACTACTCTGCTTGATTGATTTTTCTAAGGCATTTGACACAGTAAATCATTCCTTACTTTGTCAAAAACTAAAAAATTATTATGGGTTTTGTACTAGTGCTGTTAATCTTGTAAGAAGCTACTTATCGAACAGGATTCAGAGAGTAAATGTTGGCAATAAGTGCTCTCAATACAAGTATGTTTGCAGTGGAGTGCCTCAAGGATCTGTTCTCGGGCCGCTTCTATTTTCAGTATTTATAAATGACATTTTTTCCGTATGTAAATATTCCTCTATGCATGCTTATGCAGATGATGTTCAGCTTCATCTTTCCCGCCGAACGTGTCTTCTTGAAGATTTAAGCTACAGGTTGAACGAAGATCTCGATAGTGTCCATAAATGGGCTGTTAGGAATGGTCTTCAACTGAATGCGCTGAAAACATATGTGCTACCTATTGCGAAAAACAAAATCTGCTTAGATGACATTCCGCACCTGTACATAGGAGACAGGAAGCTGAAAATAGTAAGCAACGTAAAGAGTCTTGGTTTCCACATCAATTCTTCGCTAAGTTGTACCGATCATATCAATAGTGTAGTCCGAAACATTTATTATACCCTGCGAAATTTAAGAATGTCGGCCCAGTTTACACCTGTTGATACCAGGCGAAAATTGGTGTTGCAAATGATAATCCCTGCAATAACTTAATCTGAAATTATTTATAGTAAACTAGATTCACGTTCTGAGCACAAACTGCGAATTGCGTTTAATCATGCGACGCGATACGTCTACAATATACAAAGGTTTGATCACATATCCCAGTTCAAGAATAGTATACTTGGTTGTGATATAATAAGCTATCTAAATGCTCGTAATTGCATATTTCTTTATAAATTGATTCACTTTAAAATGCCACTGTATCTTTTTGAAAAATAACAATTTTGTCAGTCAAACAGAAGTTATATGATGACCTAACTTTAATTCCCTAAACTCTACCAGACTATTTTTCGTTAGTGCCATCAGATTATGGAACGCATTACCCAGTCACCTTAAATCTATTGAAAATGAGAGAAGCTTTAGGCAAGCCGTTTTAAAACATTTTGCTTGATTGCAAATATCTTTATATAAAATAAAATAATCAGATTTCTATTTCTATTTTTTTTAGCTCCCTATTAACATTTGGTCTTTCTTTCTTTCTTATTACAAAAGTTATAAAAAAAAAAATTTTTATGTATTTTTATTTTTTATTTTACATTTCTAAAATATTTTTACTTTCTTTTCCTTTTTATAATTCATTTTTATTTTCATCAATGTCAGCTATCTCTAAAATGTATATTTTAATTTCAAATTATACCATTGTATCTAGTTTTTAAGTTATGTTAAATTTTAAATCTCAGAACACCTGTTATCCAAATGCTTTCTTTATTAAAAGAACTTTGTTCTTATTATACTGATATTATTAAATAAAAATACACTATCGAGCAACGCGTTAAAGTTATTCAGGCTTATTATGAAAATGGGCGTTCAAATCAAAAAAACAACAACAAACTAAACAAAAAAGTGTTTAGGCAACTTATAAAATATGGGTTATTGAAGTTTTGCATGATTTGGGTTCGATGGATTGTCGGCATGCATTTTTCGGATTGAGAAAGGCATGTCGCAATTTATTGAACATGATGCAATGCGATAAAAGTGTTTAGGCAATATAAAATATGGGTTATTAAGTGCTTGGAAATCTTTATACTTTATATGTAAATAAACGATTGGATGGGGTTGGTTGCGTAAAACTGTACTGTAAGATGGGCTTCAGTACAAAATTAGTTGAATATGGGTTAAATAATGGTTTTTTGTTTCTATGCTGACACTCTTGTACATAGTCCGATCTCTCGGAAAATGTGCATGCATAAGTTGTTTTTAATAGTGAATCGATATCTAAAGTATTTTTTATAAAAACAATTACCGTTAAATGGGCTCCAGTACAAAAAGACACGATTTTCATAGAAAACCACTATTTGGGGAACCAGGAATTCATTAAAAAAAAAAATATTTTCTGCATTGTCTTTCCGACCTAATTCATTTTTTAGGGGTGGAATGGGGTGTCAACTTAGGTCCATACATTTCGATACACCCTAATAGTTACGATTCGTGTTATACACACACGAGAGACAGACTTTAGTTTTGTTATTATTAATTTCAAAAATTAAATATTCAGCCTGTTCCGCCATTTGATTTAGCAAGCACTTTCAGTCTGTCATGCCGGAACAGGTTAAAGCTACTAATATTCAGATAGGAATCATTTACTTCCTTATGAAACCAGGTTTCTGACACGCATATAATATCAACAGAAGAATTATCGAAAACATATTTAACGCAGTCCATCTTAAATCCATCAAGACTACATGCGTTAAAATGTACGACTTTCAGACCGGAGCGTTGCTTGCATAAAACTTCTACCATTGGTTTTTGATTATCGTTAGTGCCCAAGACAGTGTTATTCACTAAAGGCATAAATTAATAAACGAACATAAGAGCTGTAAGCATTTAATATAGAAAGATAAAAGTAGAAAAAAGATAGCATAAGAAAAAATTAAATAGAGTAGCATTGGAAAGTTGACGATCTAATTAGAAAAATAAAATATAAGTATATAAGAAGATATAAGCTACGAAGATACTTCTCCAGCGACGAAGACATGATTGTACTTATGTAGCTCATCAATGCTGCTAATTTTGATCTTATTACCTTCTATCTGCAGTCTGATGAATATTGAGCTACGCAGAGAAAAGGCGTTAAAAATATTTTTGGTCCGCTTGCAGGCGATCGCAGCTTGCAGGATTTTCCTGGCCTCGACAGTAAGACTTTCATGGATGTAGACATTATAGTCAGAGTCGAGACCTGGGTTGCGAAGATTAACTGCATGTTTTGAACGCCTACGATAATAACCTTCAAAACGCGATTACGATCGAACGTAGTGTATATCTTCACAACTACCAGTGGGGTCGAATTGTTCTGCTTTGCCTTCACTCGAAAGATGTCTTTGAGCTCAGGAGAGTGGAAATCGATGGATCGGCAAATGAGGTTGAATGTGCTTTTCAGATGTTCTCCCTCAGAAAATGGCACTTCAAACAAAACAGCATCTGAGTTGTGATCGGTTGTAGAGGTGTTGTTTTTCTTATTGATATTGTCGCTATTGATATTTTTTTTGACAACCTCCGTAAGTTCCCCACAACGAGTGTTAAGACTACTTCAACTTCCTCTACAAGTTGGAGTATTATTTTATCGGACTTAACAAATTTGGCGCTGATTCTCGCAACTGCACTTTTTAATTTACCAAAGTTATTGGCACAATCGGTGGAGAGGAAGTTGAAGAGGCCGTTCGTATGATGCTGGATACGTTCTTCAGAGAGCTTAAGTTCTTCTTTCGTATACGCTTTTAAACGCTCTTCCAAAGCGATGAGTTGCGCACAGATCGAATTGGCGCTGTTGATACCAACAAGTTTTGGCGTGCCTTCAGTTTTTGCTGTTGTGCTTTTTGGAGCGAGATGGTTTATTGCACCATTCTTACGATGTAGTCTCAACATTGGAGACGTTGACATTGGCGCAGAAGAGAATGCAGGTAATGCAGAGAGCAATGGGGGAGTGTGTGTAGCGGCAGGGAATAAATTGGCAGAAAACAAAACTAAAGCAAACAAGATCGCAATAGAGAAGCTGCAGTTCGTTACAGCAGTTTGGTTGCAACCAGCACAGAGTTGACAGCAATGAATAGAATGCAAAGCAAGCGAGACGGTAGTTAATCGTTTATTTATTTTTAACTATTATATATTCAATTTAATAAGTTCTTGTTTTCGCGACTTTAGCTGATTTGCGTTTACTCAAATCAAGAAAATATTTTCAAACAGAATAATTTATTAGTTTAAAAATAAAATTGATGCTAAAATACCGTTTATTTAAAAAAAAATTTAATCAAAAATCATCGGTTTACTTAAAACCAACAAGTGCTTGAATTCTCTAAAATATACATTACATTTTCTGAGGTCTGAATTCTTTATTATATGTTTGAAATCATTAATTACTTTGATTAAAATCAGTTTTTAGAATTGGGTGGTTTTAGAATTGTCGTATAAACAATTTTGCATTTAAAGACCTATTCTTGAAAATCTACAATTGTAAACCAGTATTTTTAATATTTCTATGTGTTTGTTGTAATTTTTTGATTTCAAAACAAAATTATAAAAATTGTCAGCTTGTTACGCGCCAAAATTCCGCTCGCGTCTCAGAGCTGAGTTTGGTCGACTCAGTGAAGAAAGCCGTGGATGATATTGATGTTAATTTGAGTTTAATTGGGCGCCACGCGATTCACCCAACTCCGATAAGTTCCAGATATCGCGATCACTGGAAACCTTGCGATTAAAACACTAGCAAGTCAATTATAATTCCTTTCCGCAAATAATTTTTCGATTTTGATTCAGTAATCGTAAAAGTATTTATTAAATTAATTTTAAATCTATGTATTCAATAAGAAAACCAACTTAGGAAAATAAATACAGCGTTTTGACAAAATAGGACTTCATATGATATTTTACCATATCCACTTTAACCCATATTCCTAAAGGAAGCAATCGATTGTTTTCCCTTGGGATTACAATATATGTATATTTTTATAAATTGAAAATGTATATATAATCGAAATGTATGAATATAATTACTATTTTTAAATAGAATTTAATTTAATTTTTAGCAGAGCTAAATTTTATAAAAAGCTTATATAAATAACCCACTCGGTAATAAACCAAATATATATCCCAAATAATATCAATTAATAAAAGAAAAATAATATAAAAATATATGTCCCAAATAAGTTCAATTAACCAATGAAAATAAAATAACGCGTCTTTAGACAAACAACTTGAAACATGCGAGTGGTATTGAAAGTTAAGATATGCTTACTCGAACCAAATTAGATTTAGACCAGATTAGAATTAAAAAAATAAAAGAAATGTAATTCCGGGGATCGAACCCGCGCCGCTTGCGTGCAAGTCAAACATTTGAACCAATGCTCCACTGGGGCTCCTCAGAAATCGTGGCGAATAGCTCAAAATAACAGAGAAAGCATTCTGCATAGGTGTATACATATAACTTTGAGCCAAGTTGATGTGCCGGTTTAGTATTCTTAGCCAATAATTTTCAAATGTTGGGAGAACGTAGAATTATCTATAAAGAAAATACACGTATAAATTACTCAAATAGCCACTAGTCCTGGGGTTTTCTTTTAAGATTTCCTACCTTGTTTTAGGAAATACGGATCTTCTGTGTAAGAAAAATCCTATAACTCCGGTATCAGCAATCGAATAATATTGAGATGATAAATAATCTGATGAATCTTCAATATCTTGTTTTCTCAAGCCGACATAACTTGGCAATATACAATTATACACATTTTCAATATGTCTAAAATGGCTTAAAAATAAAAATCAATGCTGTCAATTAATCCACTTCTTCCGCGAAGTGTTAACAACCGAACCTTCCACAGCACTTTTAAAACCACCTCTTTAGAATTCTGTGTCTGCGGTGTTAAATGCATTCAGCTTTATGTATTTAATTTTGGCTTACTTAAAAAAAAGAATAAAATATATCTTCACCCGTCCAGGGGATTCGAACTCACGACCTCGAGATTTCTGGCCCAACGCTATCACCACTGAGCCAACTCGACTTATAATGTTTATTCACCTTCCTCCCCATACGATCGATTTAAAACACTGTATTTCCCCACAGCTAATTAAACCCACATTTTGAAGCATTTGCTATGTTCCATTTTTAGAATCAACTATCATTAGATGGTATGAATAATCAACTTGGTAGTAGTTCTTCACAACTCAGCAGTGATGTGAAACCTAAACCACAAGACCCGGTTACATTGGTAATATGTTGAAACTATGGTTATTTTTATTCTTATTATTTATCATCATCATTATCATTATCATTATGATAATCATTATCATTATGATTATGATTATGATTCTGATTATGATTATGATTATGATTCTGATTATGATTATGATTATGATTATGATTATGATTATGATTATGATTATGATTATGATTATGATTATGATTATGATTATGATTATGATTATGATTATGATTATGATTATGATTATGATTATGATTATGATTATGATTATGATTATGATTATGATTATGATTATGATTATGATTATGATTATGATTATGATTATGATTATGATTATGATTATGATTATGATTATGATTATGATTATGATTATGATAATGATTATGATTATGATTATGATTATGATTATGATTATGATTATGATTATCATTATCATTATCATTATCATTATCATTATCATTATCATTATCATTATCATTATCATTATCATTATCATTATCATTATCATTATCATTATGATTATCATTATGATTATCATTATGATTATGATTATGATTATGATTATGATTATGATTATGATTATGATTATGATTATCATTATCATTATCATTATCATTATCATTATCATTATCATTATCATTATCATTATCATTATCATTATCATTATCATTATCATTATCATTATCATTATCATTATCATTATCATTATCATTATCATTATCATTATCATTATCATTATCATTATCATTATCATTATCATTATCATTATCATTATCATTATCATTATCATTATCATTATCATTATCATTATCATTATCATTATCATTATCATTATCATTATCATTATCATTATCATTATCATTATCATTATCATTATCATTATCATTATCATTATCATTATCATTATCATTATCATTATCATTATCATTATCATTATCATTATCATTATCATTATCATTATCATTATCATTATCATTATCATTACCATTATCATTATCATTATCATTATCATTATCATCATCATCATCATCATCATCATCATCATCATCATCATCATCATCATCATCATCATCATCATCATCATCATCATCATCATCATCATCATCATCATCATCATCATCATCATTTAATTTTCTTTTCAATGACACCAAAAACTTGAACATATCTTTAAAAATAAAAGCTTCACTAAAAAAATTATACTTATGAGATAACAATGATAAATAATGACATTACAATTAGTTATGCAGTAGATAATATCATTGTTTTCTAATAAGTATAATTTTTTAATTACAGCCAACTTTTTAAGTTTTTAAGATATGTTTATGGTTTTGGTGTCATTGAAAAGAAAATTGAATAAATTACAAAATTGATCATAAAAAAAATTTCATTTATTACGCGAAATTCTGAGAAATTCGCGATCAAAGTTGAAATTTGGTAGTTTCAATCGATTAATTCCATCTTCACACGAGCACAGCTGGGTAACGGTTAAGTTGGTGGAGTTTGTTGATCTACCGTTAGAAAGGTGATTTCATTGAGCTATCAAAATAGGTTTTACTCGTATGTAAGCTACTTTTTCTGATAGAAACAATAACGTGAAAAATTAATTAACCCTGTAGCTCCTAAGAATGTGAAAAAAGATCCCTCCCCCCCTCCCACACGATTTTTTGCTCAGCTCGACATAACTTTTCAGCTCCGTAAATATTTGCACTCAATTGCGGGACACCCGTATATAAAATTGTAAAAAAAAAAAAATCTGTACGTGACATATTTTTTTGAAATTCTTTTTGCGTTTGACATTTTGAATGACGCTCGAGTCCAAAAATTGGATTTTTAAAATTTTTGTCTGTCTGTCTTTCTGTCTGTCCGTCTGTGTGTCTGTCTGTTAGAGCATCACGCGAAAACCACTGGATGGATTTTAATGAAACTTGACATCTAGGTTCCTTATATCCCCGGTCATAATATAGGCTACTTTTTATCAAGTAAAAAAGGTGTGACCCGGTAGGGGGTGCTGCGATCGAGTTCCAGGCATTCTTTTTTAGCTTATCTCCGAAACCGTTCATCCGATTTGCATGAAAATTTGTGTGTAGAGGTTTTCGAACACGCTGAGTTTTTTAACTTACCTACACTGTTCTATCTCGAACATCAGAGGGCGCTGTTGTACAAATATTTTGAAAAATCTCTGTTCACGTCAAATTGTAGTTACTATTTCCTACTAGATGGCGTTAAATGCTGTCCTAAAAATCCTATCTTGTTCTTATTAATTCTAATTTTCCTTTATACTATCTTAATAACGAAGCTACCTAATTTCTAGCTACTTAGTATTAAGAACACTTATAATTAAACCTTGAAGCTGGTAAGACAAATAAACTTAAACATACATAAAATCCAAACCTCTCACCGACCTTTTCATTTCTATTTTCAACGTTTTCAATCTCAACAAATCTGAGATTGAAAACATTAGATTTCTTAAAGGGTTCTACTTGCAGCGTTAATATTGGTCCATTTCGAGCCGGATATTCCATATCTAATTTCCTAATTCTACAAGAGAACCAACATTTCCATAAGGTCAGGTCGAGAGATCAAGAGAAGAAGCCAGAAAAAACATCATCTCTACAGTTCATACATTCCAGCAGTCACTCAGGTGCGTTTGCATTTTTTACATTCAGTTTAGTTTTATTAGAGCAGTGAGAGTAGTGCGAGGGCAAATGTAAAAATTCGAAAAAAAAAAAAAAAAAAAAAAAAAAACCAACTCTTCTGCTTGAATGAAAGGCATAGAAAAATAAAGAAACATATACGAGAAAAACGTAATAATTCAATCGAAGAAAACTAGATAAAAATTTCTAACCACTACCAAAAAATTTTGTGCAAAAAGTGTTTTTTTTTTTCTAAAATTAAAATTTTATTTGCAAAAAGCGCTAAAAGGTGTTAAAAACATTTGATGGAAAATTAAAAAAAAAAGTCCCTAAAGTGCTTTAAAGAAGATAGAAAAAGGGCATAAGAGTTATTTTAAATAGATGAAAAAGTCCCTAAAAGTGAAAAAGAATCATAAAAGATTTTGGCAAAAATATAAAAAAAAAACCCGCTGAAAACAAAAATAGAAAAGTGTTAAGAAAAAAAAAAAAAAAGCATAAAAACTTGTTCTTAGTTCAATTTTGAACTTGCTCAAATTTTCAAGGGCATGTCAAGAACAACATACGTATAACCGTACAACCTCTTTTTCTTGCAGTTTACATATATAAGGTATGTACATAGTTTCATACATATGTGTTGATTCTAATAGTTATTTCTTAATCCCGGTTTGCATTAACTCTGTTAAAATTGATATATGTATGTTAACAGAATTGAGCAAAAAAAAAAAAAAAAAAGTCTCCACTCTGGCTTATGTTTGTTTAATTTGTTGTTGAGAGCAACATTCACTACAGATGTTGCTTTATTGATTACATCATTTTGCTTCGCAACATATAACATGTTTATAAGTTTTCTGCTCAACGACAGACTAGCAACATTTTTTTTAAGTTCAACAAGTTGAAAGTGATCTGATAATGTTTTGCCGCGATTGTTTTCGAAGTTACAACGTTTATAAATTTGCTTCTAATTGAACATAAATTTAATATAAACTAAAGATATTCACTGAATACAATTTTTCATGTTCAAGTATTTATAAAGCTATTTCTTAGAAATTGTGTTTCCTAATATTCCAACTTTTTCTTGCGATTTTGTCTTAAAAAAAAAAAAAATAAAAAAAAAAAATTGCAAGGGTTGATATTCCTCAAAAATAATTTCTTAACAACAAAAAAAAAACAAGTTTCAATATTCGCAAAGATTTGATTTAAATTTTTTTTTTTTTTTTCTCACAAAAAATCTGCAGAAAATAACAACAACAAAATCATTTATTCCTATGCTAAGGTATTCCATTTCAAATGTTAACACCTTCCTACACATTACCTACGCATTACATTTATTCCTATGCTAAGGTATTACATCGCGAATATTAACACCTTCCTACACATTACCTACGCATTACATTTATTCCTATGCTAAGGTATTACATCGCGAATGATAACACCTTCCTACACATTACCTACGCATTACATTTATTCCTATGCTAAGGTATTACATCGCGAATATTAACACCTTCCAACACATTACCCAACCCATTACAACCCATTACATTTATTCTAATACTACATACGCATTTCTCAGACATTGCGTTGGGAATAAAAAAAACATTTTACAACATAATTGGTAACACTTCGTTAAATTTGAAAAAAAAAAAAATAAAAATAATTTTTTTTTTAGATTACTTTTACGCCAATAATCAAAATTAAAGGTATTCGCCAAATTTTTCAAAAGTTTCGTCGGTGCTGATATTAAAATTGATTTTATTTATTTTTCTTTCTTTCGTATATTTACACATTCTTGTGTTTACATATTAAGCTTTATTGGTTTCTTCCATTTATTTTTTTATTTTTTTTCGATTATTCCTGTGATTTGTTTCTTTCATTTGTTTCCTAAATAAAGGTAAAATTCTGAAATAAAATAAGCCTAGTGAAGATAAGTTTATTTCATATTTATTTCTTGGTTGTTCTAAGTAAAATATTTTGAACAGAACAAATTTCCCAATATTTATTGCTACTGCTTCTTCATACTTTTTTATCGCGCCATGTCTTCATTAGATTCCTTTATTCAAGTAACTGACCATATAGTTGAATTCGAAGCTGACTTTAACGAGTCAACTTTAGCTTCTTTTTCATCTCATTCTCTAGAAGTGCATCGAGAAGAGATGAAATCCATTTGGGTTAATGTTAAAACTGCCTATCAAGTGTGTCTCAAGGAATTTCATTCTAGTGATGAAGACCAAAACGATGTCGATCTGGAAACAGTTAAGTCACGGTACCGTACTACATACCAGACTTATGTTCGCTGTGTTGCTAAGATGGGTGAATTCATCCAGCAGCTTACTGCTCCATCTCCATCAGCATCAACAACATCTCTTCCTTTAAGTGGTTTTCACCTGCCGCCTTGCGACATGGAAATTTTCAGTGGTGACTATTTGTCATGGCCTTCATTCCGTGATATGTTCACGGCTATTTATATTAACAGTAACCGTCTAAGTCCAGTGGAAAAGTTATTCCATTTAAGCCAAAAGACGAGAGGTGAAGCCCGTGACATAGTCAAAAAATCCCCATTGACCAATGAAGGTTTTCCAATTGCCTGGCAGAATCTGAAGGATCGGTTTGAGAATAAACGAGTTCTAGTTAATAGCCAATTAAAAATTCTGTTCAACCTTCCATCAGTATCCTCTGAGTCCAGTAGTGCAATAAAAAAGCTCCAACGCGACATAAATAGTTGCATTTCTGCACTTAAGCTTTATGATATTGATATTAAAAGTTGGGACTCTATATTCATTTTCCTTTGCTCTACTCGACTTCCGGATGCCACTTTAGCTCTTTGGGAGCAGTCTTTACAAAACAAAATTCAAATTCCAAAATGGGCTGAGTTGGATTCTTTCTTGACCAGCCGTTATCAAACGCTAGAGACAGTGTCCGACATCAGGCTTTCTGGTTCCTCGAATCAAAAACCTTTTGAGCCAAAAAGTAAGGCTCGAAGTTCTCCAAGCAAATTAAATGCTTATCATTCCAGTGTGGCGAATCCTCCATGCAAGATCTGTACTAAGGAGCAGCATACAATTCGAAAATGCCCTAAGTTTTTACAAATGAATTCTGATGAAAGATTGGCATGTGTAAACAAATATGGGCTATGTATCAATTGCTTTGCGCGGGCTCACGCAGTTAAAGATTGTAAAAGCGCATTTAATTGTTTTTCGTGCAGCAAAAGACACAACACTCTTCTGCATCGGTCCTTTGTCAAGGATTCTAATTCTTCCAATATAAATTCAACAAATAGTTCTCGTGTAAATTCAGAGTACCTCTCGCAAAACCCTCAAAGTTCTACTTCTACAAATTCTAGTATACAACATGCACTTGCGACACAAATACAGTCCACTACTCATGAATCACTTCCTACCACTTCTATTCAAAATTGCTTCACATCTGGATCAAAAGAAGTTCTTTTGGGTACAGCAGTGGTTCACATACACCACTTAGGTACCACATATTCTGCTCGGGCTCTGATTGATTCTGGATCTGAAGGAACTTTCATTTCCGAGAGGCTATTCAAGTTATTAAAACTTCCATTTCATGCAATACAAGCTCAAATATCTGGATTAAACAACGCTATTTCAGCGAAATCTCAAAAAGTTTGCTCATTTATTCTGAGCTCTCCTAATGATCATTGTGTTTCTATCGAGGCGACTGCTCTAGTTCTTCCACATCTCACTGGTAACCTTCCAACTTGTTCTATTGATCCAAAGGTATTTGCCAATCTTCCAAATTTTAAGTTAGCAGACACTGCGTTTTTCAAGAGTTCACATATTGACATTTTAATTGGTGGGGATCTCTTCCCATCCATTATGCTCGAAGGCATCAAACAAAATATATGTGACTCTTTGATTGCTCAAGAGACCATATTTGGATGGATTTTAACCGGTCCAGTGAGAAGTCAAGCCAAATCAACTCCATCTAGTATCGTTTCATTCTACACAGACGTATCTCTTGACAAAGAGATTTCTCGTTTTTGGGAGGTGGAGCATCTTCCCAAAAAAACATTTCTGAACGACTCAGATCGTTTTTGTGAAGAAAACTATTCACGTACTACGAAAAGATGTGAAGATGGTCGTTACATTGTATCACTTCCTTTCAAAGAGAATTTCCCAAATATTTTGAAACTCGGCCACTCACGATCCATAGCTCTCGCACAATTTCTTAGAAATGAATCTAGACTGTGCAAAAATCCAAATTTCAAAAGCCAATATGATGGGGTTGTGCAAGAATACATTCCTAGTCCAAATTTCGCAAATTTTCCATCTCACTACTATTTGCCTCACCATGCAGTTATCAAGGCAGAAAGTTCATCGACAAAGGTTCGAGTGGTGTTCAATGCTTCAAGCCCTTCCTCAAATCGAAATAGTTTAAACGATTTACTTCATGTAGGTCCAGTTTTACAAACTGATCTCACTATTTTGATTCTTAAGTGGCGTTTCTACCGGTTTGTATTCAATGCTGATATTGAAAAAATGTACCGTCAGATTCTTGTAGACCCTAACCATACTTCTTTTCAAAGAATCCTATTTCGAGATTCTCCTCAAGATGAAATAAAAGATTTCGAGCTAAAAACGGTTACATTCGGTGTTAATTGCGCTCCATATTTAGCTATTCGAACTCTTCTCCAACTTGCAAATGATGTTGAGCAGTCCTATCCACTAGCTAGCAATATATTACGTACGTCCATGTATGTAGATGATGTGCTTGCAGGTGGGCATGATTTGCATTCTGCCATTCTTTGCCGAGATGAGCTAAAAAGCGCTCTTATTTCAGCAGGGTTCACGCTGCGCAAATGGACATCAAATTCCAAGCATTTACTTAAAAGCCTTCCACGAGAACATCTTCTGAATGAGGATTTCCTTCAAATTGATGATAGCAGCAATGCTAAAACATTAGGCGTGCGATGGAACGCACGCTCTGACATATTCTACTTCTTTACACAGCCACTTCAGCAAGGGTCCACATTTACAAAACGCGAAGTTTTATCACAAATCTCCAAACTTTTCGACCCTGCAGGTTGGCTTGCTCCGTGCATTGTTTTAGCCAAAATGCTCATGCAGCAAATCTGGTTAGCGCGAATTGATTGGGATGAAAACTTACCTGAAAATTTACTTCAAATATGGCAAAATTTCCTTCAAAACTTTCCACAAATCAATCACATCAAAATTCCGAGATGGATTGCTTATAGTCCAGATTGCGATTTGGAGATTCATTCATTTTGCGATGCATCTGAGAAAGCATACGCCGCCACCATATATGTTCGTATTATTCCAAAATTTGGACCTGTTTCCACGCATTTACTCATGTCAAAGACTAAAGTTGCGCCAGTGAAAACTATATCGATTCCGAAATTAGAATTATGTGGTGCTGTTCTCTTGGCTGACATGTTTGATTCTCTTATTCCACAACTTAATGTTAACGAGTTCAAATCGTTCTTCTGGACAGACTCAACAATTGTACTTGCTTGGCTTCAAAAACCACCATGTCAATGGAAAATCTTTGTAGCTAATAGAGTTTCGAAAATACTACAAAGTGTTGGTCCAACAAATTGGCATCATATTGAATCCAGTAACAATCCTGCCGACATAGCGAGCCGAGGCATGCAACCTCAGGATCTCATTGATAACGAGTTGTGGTGGCATGGCCCAAGTTGGCTTAAACTTTCCAAAGATTTCTGGCCAAAGGTGTCCGAAGACTCAAATTTTAATACCCATGAAGAAATTAAAACCGTTAAGTCCAACTTTACCTTTTTCGACAAATTTGAAGATATTCTTGAACGGTTTTCCTCATTTTCCAAAGCAGTTCGAGTCATTTCTTATCTGTTCAGGTTTTATAATCGAACTCATCCAATTAAAAGGACAACATTTTCTCACTTGTCTGTAGACATAACTAGTGCTGAAGTTACTAATACTAAAAAAAGGCTTATTATTCTTTACCAAAAGGTTGGATATCCCGAGGAATATCAATGTTTATTGAAAAATAAGCCAATTTTCTCCTCAAGCTCTTTACTCAATTTGAATCCATTTCTTGATGATACGGGAGTACTCCGAGTCAAAGGAAGGCTTGTTTCCTCACCAGTGTTATCGTACGATGAACGTCATCCTATCATCCTCCCTTATAATTGCCAGTTATCACGCTTATTAGTCCAGTTCACCCACCATATCTCGCTTCACGGAGGTAACCAACTTGTCCTAAACTTGATTCGTTTACAATTTTGGATACCAAAGGTAAAGAAAATGATAAAGAGCACTATTAATATGTGCAAGGTATGTGTGGTTTACAAACAAAAATTGCGAACACAATTAATGGGAGTTTTACCTGCTGAGCGTACAACTTTTACTCGTCCTTTTGCTCGCACCGGACTCGATTTCGCCGGTCCATTTGAAATCAAAAACTACACAGGTAGAGCTTGCCTCATAACTAAGGGATATGTATGTGTCTTCGTTTGTTTTTCAACAAAGGCTATTCACTTAGAAGCTACTACTGCTCTCACAACTTCAGCATTCCTCGCCGCTTTCAGTCGCTTCGTTTCTTGACGAGGTTGTCCTAGTGAACTTTATTCAGATAATGGTAAGACATTCGTAGGTGCGTCAAAGGAACTGGCGCGCGATTTTCTCATTGTTTCACGATCTTCATTATCAGCGACTTTTAGCCATCAGAACTTATCCTGGCAATTTATTCCGCCTGGAGCTCCACATATGGGAGGGTTGTGGGAAGCTGGAGTGAAATCATTTAAAACTCATTTTCGTAAGGTTGCTGGTTCCTTCAGGTACACCTTTGAAGAATTTTCGACTTTGCTTGTAAAAATCGAAGCATGTCTTAATTCACGCCCACTTTCCCCGATGTCAGAGGATCCGACCGATACCTCTGCACTAACCCCTGGCCATTTCCTTATCGGCAGCCAACTGCTTGCTCCAATTGAACCGAAAATAAATGAAGAAGCAGTCTCTGTAATCAATCGTTGGCAACGCCTTAAGGCCCTCCAACAACATTTCTGTACCCGTTGGAAAAACGAGTATCTAAAGGAACTTCATAAGCGAAACAAGTGGAAGACATCTCAGGAAAATCTAAGTACCAATTCTATGGTCGTTATTCGCGACGAAAATTTGCCTCCTAATGAATGGCGACTAGGTCGCGTGATAAAAGTTTATCCAGGCAGTGACGGAAAAGTTCGAGTTGCTGATGTACTAACTGCCCGTGGTACAATTACTAGACCCATAGTAAAGCTCGTCGTTCTTCCTTCCAAATAATTTTAAATTTTTACATCCGGTCCACTTTACATTTTTCAAAAAACTCTTTTCTTAGCGCCCGTTATGCCGAGAGTAAGCAGCAAGAAGACGCAACCAGATGCAAGCATGAGAAAGGGTACCAACAAAAATGAAAATACTATCTCAACAAAAAGGATGTCATTTCAATGTAAAGTTTGCATGGGTTATCATGCACTCCGAAATTGCAACAAGTTCCTAGCAATGAACACTGAAAAGCGACTACGAACAGTTCTTCTTAATAAGTATTGTTCAAATTGTCTTGCACACAAACATTCTCGAGGTTCCTGCATTTCCAAATCCGGTTGCCATTACTGTCAGCAAGACCACCATACGCTGCTACATATCCACGATCGTCCACAACAAAATAATGGTTTGAGCTTATCGACGCTAGCTCCTAAATTGCCCAACACGTTTTCTTCGATACTGCTACAACGCGCAGTTACTTTATATCCTACAGCTGTGATTAAACTCCAAGTTGATGGAAATCTCCATACCGCTAGGGGCCTTATTGATCCTTGCACTTCTGTCAGTCGTATATCCAAATCGATGGTACAGTCTTTCAGGATTAAAACCACAACAATCGGTAGTGAAACCATTTGCTCACTAATTATACGCGCTCATTCTGATCATAATGTTAAGATTGAAGCGATCATGAAAGTCGAAGATCGCTTGACAAAACGAGTTCCTCCAAAATCTGTGGATTCCGCAATCCTTGCCGCGTTTCATAACATTACACTAGCAGATCCAACTTTCTTTCGCTCCGGTGCCATATCCTTGGTACTGGGTGCTGACTTATATTCCAAGATTCTGCTACCAGGGATTATTCCGAGCCACAATGGTCTCCCTATAGCACAAAACACCATTTTTGGTTATATACTCTCCGGTTCATGCGCTAACTAAAACCTATTTGTTTACTATTTTTATTCGATATGCACTACCTTGCTCTAACAGAAACTGAATTAAAATGCAAATGCACTAATTATTTAATGTATTAAAAAATTTATTTATTTATCATGAATTGAATTGTCATTAAAACTGTAATTATATTGAATTTAATCCTTAAGTATTTCTTTATAATTTATTTTTTGGATTCAATTGCAGCAATACTGCAAGGCGGGCGGCGATGTTCACGTCAAATTGTAGTTACTATTTCCTACTAGATGGCGTTAAATGCTGTCCTAAAAATCCTATCTTGTTCTTATTAATTCTAATTTTCCTTTATACTATCTTAATAACGAAGCTACCTAATTTCTAGCTACTTAGTATTAAGAACACTTATAATTAAACCTTGAAGCTGGTAAGACAAATAAACTTAAACATACATAAAATCCAAACCTCTCACCGACCTTTTCATTTCTATTTTCAACGTTTTCAATCTCAACAAATCTGAGATTGAAAACATTAGATTTCTTAAAGGGTTCTACTTGCAGCGTTAATAATCTCGAAAAACTCCTAAACCGTGCATCCGATTTACAGGAAAATTGGTATATAGAGGTTTTCGGATACGGTGAATTTTCATGACTTATCTACTCTGTTTTATCTTGAACACCAGATGGCGTTATAAAAAAACGTCAAAAAGTCCTAAGCTGTTTATCCGATTAACATGAAAATTGGTATGTAGAGGCTTTCGGATATGGTGAGTTTTCATGACTTATCTACTCTGTTCTATATTGAACACCAGAGGGCGCTTTAGTACAAATATTTTAAAAAAAATCGAAAAAGTCTAAAACCGCTCATACGATTTGCATGAAATTTTGTATGTAGAGATTCTCGGACACACTGAGTTTTTTTGACTTATCTTCTCTTTTCTGTCTTGAACACCAGAGGACGCTATAGTACAAATATTTTGAAAAACCTCGAAGAACTCCTAAGCCCTGCATCCGAATTGCATGAAAATTGGAAAATAGGGGCTTTCTGATACGATGAGGGTTTTTTGTGCTATCTTGAAAACCCGAGTGCGCTTTAGTACAAATTTAGTCTTAACGGCTACACTGATTTTGATGAAATTTTTGTGTGTGTGTTTGAGTGGAACGCTTGATGGTTCAGATTCACAATTGGACCCGGTAAGTGGCAAAAAATGCCACAATTAATATTTCAGGCACCGCCTTTTATTTTCATGGCTTATCTTCGAAACCGTTCATCCGATTTACATGAAAATTTGTGTATAAAAGTTTTCGGATACGGTGAGTTTTTTTGACTTATCTACTCTGTTTTATCTCGAACACCAGAGGGCGCTGCAGTACAAATATTTTAAAAAACTTCTAAGCTGTTGATCCGATTTTCATGTCTGTTTTGGACTAATCTTTTTTGTACTATATGGAACACCAGAGGGCGCTGTAGTACAAATTTCTTAAGAAATCGTGGAAAAGTAGAAAGCCGCTCATCCGATTTGGATGAAAAATTTTATTAAAGGATTTTCGTGTAGGGCAACTGTTTTTTCGTTATCTCTTTTGCTCTGTTTCGAAAACTAGAGGGCGCTGTTGTACAATTTGTGCGTGTGCATGTTTCCTACACGGCTGCACCAATTTTGATGAAATTTTTTGTGTGTGTTTAAGTGGATCCCTGGATAGTTCAGATTCGCAATTGGACCCGGTAGGTGGCGCTGTGATCGGGTTCCACGAATTTTGTTATTATAGTTTATCTCCGAAACTATTCATCCGATGTACATGAAAATTTGTATTTAGGGGTTTTCGGGGACGGTAGTTTTGTGACTTATCTATTTTGTTCTGTTTTGAATACCAGAGGGCACTGCAGTACAAATGTTTTAAAAATGTCGAAAAACTCCTAGCTGTACTTCCAATTTGCGTGAAAATTTTTACATATGAGTTTTCGGATACAGTGGGTATCTTGGACTTTTTTTTCTGCGCTATCTTAAACACCAGATGGTGCTGTAGTACAAATCACTTAAGAAATCGTGAAACACTCAAAAACCACTCATCCGATTTAGATAAAAATTTGTACATCGGATATATACGATTTGATTTCGAGTATGGAAAAGGCTTTGGCGTTATTTGTTTATTCTATCTAGAAAACCAGAGGGCGCTGTTGTACAAATACCACAAAAAACTCAAAACAACTCATCCGATAAGTATGATTTTTTTAAGTGATTTTCGGGTGCGGTGAGTCTTTTGCTATAGTTATCTATAGCTATATCTTGAACCCCAGAGGGCGCTGTACTACAAAACACAGTAAGGCGTAGCAAAGCGCGAAGGGTGATAAATATCTTCTCTTTTTCATTATGTGTATTTATAAACCACTTTCTTTTTTCGCAAATCAGGTCAGCTGATGCCGAATTTTGCGGTATTTGGGTACGCATTAACACATGCGCAAGTCAGTTGCGGCGTAAGTTGGCGTTGTTTGACATTTCAATTTCTATTTGCAATGCTTATATAATTTTTGTCCAGTTTCCTCGCGAATTGCCAAGTATTCGTTTTTGATTTGATTTTTTCAAAAATGTGCAATCTATCGAATACAATATAAGACTTGAAAATATATTTTTGCAAGAAATTGGCTGCATGCACACACAAGTCACGTGTTCCCCAACTTTTTCTCATAATTTTCAAATGTTGGAGCTACATTTTGCTCATTTCGCCAAAGTAACCGGTTTGAAAGATGCACACAAAATTCCTTCTAAAGTTTGTGAAAAGTTTTTTCAAATTGACGAATGAAATCGAAAATTATTTGTATCAACTCCCGAGTTAAGCCGGGTATTCAGCAAGTTTTATAATAAAAAGAAAAATATTAGAAGGTATATGCACCAATCTGTGGAAGAGCATGCAAAAACTTCTTGACATTTAAACTCTTCTGAAGCTTATTTATATTTTTTAAGAGACACAAACATTGAAAAGTTAAGTTGATTCAGCCAAATGAAGTAGTCTTTGGCGCAAGTAAATACAGGGGCGTGATATTCTTAAAAGAATTATTAACATATAAATAATATGCAAAATATGAATTAGCTTCAAAGAAAATTAACAGGAGGTAGCTTATACTTTACAAGATGAGGTCATTGATCATGGACATTTTTTAGAATTGGTTAGTTTAATAAGTAAATATGATGTTTGTCTCAAAGAATATGTTAAAAAGTCAATAGCAAAGTACGCTATTAACAAATTATAAACGAAAAAGATTCTTAATTTATATATTTTTAAAGGCATGTTATTTATATTTTATTTCCACTTTTTTACCCGTTTTAGGCTGGTAAAATGCCATTTGTCGTTATTTAAACGCCTGCGTGAATTATTTTAGATATGCGTGCAGTTTTTTATTTTGAAATTTTGACTAATATTGACAAAGGCTATCGCTTGATACACTTGCGTTTTTATTTGAAAGGTATCTTCTTCAGAACATGCTGCACCTTTATTTATAACTGGAAAATTTCTTTTTTATAAACTTTAAAAGTATCTTAAAACATTGTAAAACGTTTTGAGTATAAAAGTAATGAAGAATAATGCCTTCAGGTGAGAGGCCAGTCAAGTCATTATTTTCCAGGTCAAATTTTAGGCCCCAGTCTGTCACTGTGTCGAACGCACAGTGTGCTCTCAATCTAGAGCAACAAAATATAAAAAATTGCAAAAAATTAATATTATTTCTCTAAAATGCAGCATATAAACATACAAAGCCATGTCAAAAATATCAGAACGATTGCTTGTTCCGTTATTTTTAAAACAGCAGTCGAATAAATGCTTTTTGCGTATTTTTAAATAATTTCCGAGCCTCAAGTAAGCAGTTTTGGTGTTAAACGTGTTGATCATGCGAAGGCATATAGATTAATATTCAATATTATAAATAGCTTAATAAACCAAATTTATATTAAAATTATCTATTGGAATTCAAGCAACAAATAAAAAAAAATTAAGTTGCATTTTGTTAGAATGGCATTTACTTTAACCACATATGTTCGCAATTAGATGAAATTTTTTACCAAGTTTGAGACCCGTAGATAAAAGATACTTACATTAAGCTGCAATTTTTTGCAACTTTTATTTTAAATTATACTTTTATTTCCTAAAAACTCTACGACGTCCTACAAAATGACAACACCTCACGATTTTTAAATATAATTTTTGTGTTTCGAGGTTGAACATTTAAAAATATTATATTATATTTAAGCGTGTATTTTTCCGTATTGAAAATTTTATGAACACCCTGCATAAAGAAGACTGTTTCAGATATCCACTAACTTCTGCATATTTTTTTTTGTTAGAATGGACAAGCGAATCATATTACAAAAATTTTGAATTTTGTTCTAATAGTTCGGTTATATCTCACACAGTGGAACGGTGAAAGTTGCGACAATGTTCACTAAATTTCACCAAACATCTCAGAAAAAAAAATTTGAATGGTAAATTTTTCAAGGAGCATTCCTTAATAATTAAATAATTTATCAACTTGTGAGGACGAATGTCACTACCTTCGTTTTCGCCTAACATCCTTAGTCACTGTTCATTTTGCGTTAATATTTCGCATGTGACCTCTAAATCCCTGCATTAATTTTTCTTAATCACCTGTCAATTATTATTCTATAATAATATTATTTCATTATTATTTAAAGGCACAGGCTTGCACATCACACTTTCCCATCTTTTATTTATTAGTTAGTCATTTGAAATTACAGTTAGTAGCATGTTAATCAAATTAGTCTCATAAACATCATTTACTTTTCATCAAACATTAATCCCACCATTAAACTAAAGCTTCATGTAAACATCAACTTAATAACCTCATGTCACCCAGTTAACATCACTAGGTCGTGGTGAAAAATAAATGCATGCAAAAAGACGAACAGCTGAGACAAAAACCCACCATGAGTCTGCTGTGCTGCTAAGCTAAGGTAACTTAGACAAAGATCAGAAAATTAAAATTCATTCTTGCGGCGGCAGCCAACTCGGTAAGTCATAATAAATTTCTTAGCTCCTGAAATCTTTTCATAGCATTGTACTGTAGTGACCAGTGCTATACTCGCTATATTTTCTAAGTCTTTTCGACGTTGCTTCGCAGTGCTCAGCTTGATATTTTTCTAAGTCTTTTCATAGCATTGTGCCGTAGTGACCAGTGCTATACTCGCCTGTATTTTCTAAGTCTTTTCGACGTTGCATCGCAGTGCTCAGCTGTATATTTTTCTAAGTCTTTTCATAGCATTGTGCCGTAGTGACCAGTGCTATACTCGCGTATATTTTCTAAGTCTTTTCGACGTTGCTTCGCAGTGCTCAGCTGTATATTTTTCTAAGTCTTTTCATAGCATTGTGCCGTAGTGACCAGTGCTATACTCGTGTATATTTTCTAAGTCTTTTCTACATTGCATCGCAGTGCTCAGCTGGATTGTTCTAAGTCTTTTCATAGCATTGTGCCGTAGTGACCAGTGCTATACTCGCTATATTTTCTAAATCTTTTCGACGTTGCTTCGCAGTGCTCAGCTTGATATTTTTCTAAGTCTTTTCATAGCGTTGTGCCGTAGTGACCAGTGCTATACTCGCCTGTATTTTCTAAGTCTTTTCGACATTGCATCGCAGTGCTCAGCTTGATATTTTTCTAAGTCTTTTCATAGCATTGTGCGGTAGTGACAAGTGCTATACTCGCGTATATTTTCTAAGTCTTTTCGACGTTACATAGCAGTGCTCAGCTTGATAATTTTCTAAGTCTTTTCATAGCATTGTGCCGTAGTGACCAGTGCTATACTCGCGTATATTTTCTAAGTCTTTTCTACGTTGCATCGCAGTGCTCAGTTTGATATTTTTCTAAGTCTTTTCATAGCATTGTGCCGTAGTGACCAGTGCTGTACTCGCGTATATTTTCTAAGTCTTTTCGACGTTGCATCGCAGTGCTCAGCTGGATTGTTCTAAGTCTTTTCATAGCATTGTGCCGTAGTGACCAGTGTTATACTCGCGTATATTTCCTAAGTCTTTTCGACGTTGCATCGCAGTGCTCAGCCTTATATTCTTCTAAGTCTTTTCATAGCATTGTGCCGTAGTGACCAATGCTATACTCGCGTATATTTTCTAAGTCTTTCCGACGTTGTATCGCAGTACCCAGCGTGAAATCTTTTCTAAGTCTTTTCATAGCGTTATGCCATAGTGACTTGCGCTATGTACATACGTTTTCCCAAGCCTATTACGTCGTGACGTAGTACCCGGTGAGAATTTATACTAACTAAGCGCCTCTTTTACATGCCGACTGGACGTTCGCAGTACGTCGGGAAACCCTAAAGAAAACGAAGACTACGCAGGACAGTGGACAACGTATAATAAGTTTATCCTTTTTTTCTCTCATTTGCTTAAATTAATAAAAAACCCGGTCATGAAGACCATAAAATTAATGTAAGTGTAAATTAAGAAAAAAACTGAAATAAAATACATGAAGTGACACCACGGAACGAGTAATTAATTCACACCTGATATAATAAAATTTTGTAGACGAACCCTGGACACCGGCGAGTGATACCCCGGCCTAAGAAGGTTCGTTACAATGGCGCCCGAGCAGGGACTACGTGTCTAAAAAAAAAAAAACAAAAAAACAGTTTACGAAGTCATATGCCGCGTACGGGAAATAAATCTGAAATAAATGTAATTCAATAACCCAGGACTAAGAGACTTTTTGTATAACAAAATCAAAAACAAAAAAAAAAAAAGTTTATAAAGTCATACGCCGCGTACGGAAAATAAAATTCAATTAGTGACTAAATAAACTCAGTGACTAACTTTTTGTCTAGGACAAAAGGGTCCAACTAATCAATAAAGACATTCGCCGCGCACGGAAAATTTTAGATGTAAAAATTAAACAGTGCTCGGGGGGGGGGAAAAAAAAAGATGAAAAGAAATCTATTCATATTAACTTAAAGAATAGAAATTGATTCGTCCGTCGCGATAGGAGTAATCAATCGAAGTGAATAAAAAAAAAAAAAACTGTTACAAAATTTTTTTTTTTAGGAAAAGAGGAAAAAAAACAAAAGATTTTTTTTTATGAGGAAGAGAAAAAAAACCACCGCTAATAAATTAACAATTTTGTGAAATCGTATCCAAACTCGATAGTTGACAATCTCAGTGATCGCAATCGAAACTTTTGGCAACACGATGTTGACCACAACATGGGTGTTTTCTTTGAAGAAGGAGGACCTTGTGACCTACGCACTTGAATTTAACTTCGATCCCACAGGTACAGTAGAGGAGCTTCGAAAACGCTTCAGTGGTTTCATCAACAACAAGGAGTACAAAGACGAACAAGGGCAAAGGCTGTTGGACCTGCAAACCAAGCACCGCCGCGCAGTGTCAACAGCACCACCGGCTGTGGATCCTATCGAGAAATTCACACCCCCAACTACCGCAATGCTCGGCATCCCAGTCACCGTAGATGCCACCCCATTACCGACACTTCAGATGTCTGGACCAACCCACCTAACTACAGCCATACGGTCGGAAGACCCCTATCTAGCAGTAATAGAACGGATTCGAAAGTGGTCAGTGAAATTTGACGGGAAAAGAGACCCACTAGCTTTCATAGAGAGAGTGGAAGAATTGGCCGAGGTCTACCAGATCAGCAAGACCTATCTACCTCGCACGATGCCCCAGCTCCTTACCGATCGCGCTCTCACATGGTACCGCAACAACAATGAACACTGGACTAACTGGGTATTATTTAAAAATGCATTTTTAAAATTTTTCCTACATCCTACATATTTGGAACGAATCGACGACGAGATAAGAACCAGATTTCAAAAGCCACCAGAGCCATTCAAGGATTTTGTGCTAGACCTCCAAAATCTGATGCGCCACGCCGGCTACAGCGAGGAGCAGAAACTCGAGCGAATCTTTAGAAATGCGCATCCGGACTACCAATGGTACATCCGAAGAAAGGACTTTTCGACACTAAAAGAACTGGTCAACATGGCAGATGATCTAGAAACTATACAGACCCACGAGCCCGACCGCATGCAGAAAGGTAACATGCGAACAGAACATCACCGTATGTTGCAACAACGAGGCCGACGCGATGACGTACCAGCCATTCCCCCTCCGGTAGATGGACCGAGAGGTCAAGGAATGGAGATCAATCCACGGGTGGCATGTCGAAATTGTGGTGAAGAGGGACACTTGCGACAAACATGTAGAAACACCCAAAGGCTGTTCTGCTGGGTGTGTGGACGTCGTAATACTATGACAATTCAGTGCTGTAGAAGACCGTCGGCAAACGCCGGCGAGGATCGTCCGGACCGAGGAGGGGCGAATCCTCCAGGAGAAAACCCTCGATCAACCCAGTAAAACAACTTTACCATAACAACAATCACATCTCTCTGTTACCATGGACACATTGCCAGCCCTAGCCACGATAGACACTGGAGCCACGCGCAGCTTTCTTAGCCAACTCTTTGCGAGCCACTCTCCGATGCGGTAGCCACGCTCGACGATGGATCAGTGAAACTCTTGCGCCACGCCGTAGGAGTTAATATTCAATTGGGTAACATCGACCGCAAATTCACCTTTTTAGTTATGCCAGACGATATTTCCCCAGAAACCCGGCCATGCAGGCCATCATCGATGAAGAAATTAACAAGCTGTTAGACAAAGGGTGCATCGAGCCATCGCGCAGTCCGCACAGCGCACCTATTGTCCTGGTTAAGAAGAAAACGGGTGCTTGGCGGCTGTGTGTGGACTATCGAGCTCTTAACAGTCAGTCGGTCCCCGACGCCTACCCGCTACCACGCATCACTCACATCCTGGATAGGCTACGCGACGCCAAGTACATCAGTAGCCTCGACCTTAAAGATGGCTACTGGCAAATACCGATGGAGGCCGAAAGTCGGAAATACACAGCCTTTACTGTGTCGATGCCGTTTGGCCTCCACTCCGCTCCCGCGACGTTTCAGCGTGCTCTCGACCGAGTTATAGGACCTGATCTTGAGCCTTTCTCTTTCGCCTATTTAGATGACATAGTGGTCACAGGCAGGACTTTCGACGAACACATGAATAATCTCAAGGAGGTCTTTCACCGGCTTCAAGCGGCAAATCTACGAATAAACGCGGAAAAATGCGAGTTCTTTAAAAGGAAAATAAAATAATTAGGGCACGTGGTCAGCTCCGAAAGAATTCATACCGACCCGGATAAAATTGCCACTATACGAGATCTCGAACCTCCTCAAAATGTCCGAGGAGTGCGACGCTTTCTCGGCATAGCCTCCTGGTACCGGCGGTTTATCCCTGACTTCGCAGCTGTCGTACAACCGTTGACCTCTCTTCTGAAAAAGGGCAAGCACTGGAAATGGGGCGAATCACAACAAAAGGCTTTCCAAGATCTTAACGATAAACTAACGGAAGCTCCAGTTTTAACATGTCCTGACTTCGAGCAGACATTTATTCTTCAGACAGATGCTAGCGACGTGGGCCTTGGGGCGGTTTTGAGACAAAACATCGAGGGCTCCGAACGTGTAATAGCCTACGCAAGCCGACATTTAAACGACGCAGAGAAAAACTATTCGCCCACAGAAAAGGAGTGCTTGGCAATTATATGGGGAATTCGTAAAATGCGGCCCTACCTAGAAGGTTACAAATTCGTTGTAATCACTGACCACTTATCGCTTAAATGGCTTAATTCTATTGAGAGTCCTTCTGGACGGATCGCTAGATGGGCGCTGGAGCTCCAGCAATTTAACTTCACTGTACAATACCGTAAGGGCAAACACAACGTGGTAGCAGACGCACTGTCACGGCAACCAAATGAAGCTCTCCAACGGATTACTTTGAATACAAACAATTTGCCAGAGTGCGCGTGGCTAAGGAAGAAGTTTGAGGAAGTCACCCAGGATCCAAGCAAGTACCCGGACTTCATCATCATTGATGGTCAATTATTTCGACATCTCCCACGAAATGCGAGCGACGAAGACTGCGCTCCCTGGAAACTGTGCGTAGCCAAATCCCAGCGAGACCGCGTTTTACATGAAAATCACGATAGTCCTAGTGCTGGCCATCTAGGGATCCGTAAGACTATCGCTCGAATCGCAAATCGATATTATTGGACTGGAATGTTCCGGGACATTAGTCGTTATGTCCGAAAATGCCAGTCCTGTCAACAGTACAAAGCTAGCCAGCAGCCACCGGCCGGAGAAATGTTAACCAGAATCCCTGACGAGCCATGGTCCATCTTGTGTGCCGACTTCGTTGGTCCACTACCTCGCTCCAAACATGGGAATAGTATATTGCTGGTATTTTTCGACAAATTTCCGAAGTGGACGGAGTTAGTGCCACTGCGAAAAGCTACATCAGATGGTTTACTGAAGGCATTTCGAGAGAGGATACTAGCGCGTTACGGAGTACCGAGAATTCTCATCACCGACAAAGGGACTCAGTTTAAAAGCAGGTCTTTCCAGCGGTATTTAAAAGAAATTGGAGTTCAACAACAGCTGACAGCGCCGTATACTCCTCAGGAGAATCCAACATAGCGAGCGAACCGGACAGTCAAGACTATGATCGCCCAATTTGCAAACGACCAGCATAAGCTATGGGATGAAAAATTACCGGAGATCTCACTTGCAATAAACACCAGCGTATCAGAAACAACGGGTTACAGTCCAGCATTTTTAACACAAGGCCGAGAGCCACGTCTCCCACGAGCACTCTACGACGAAGCAGTTTGCGGTACAGGAACCAGAGAGAAAGAACCATCCGACCGAGCCACGCAGCTACAGGAGGTTTTCACGATTGTACGCCATAACCTGACCAAAGCATCTAAGGATCAGGCTCGCCACTACAATCTACGCCGGAGGCATTGGAAACCCAAAATCGGACAGAAGGTCATGAGTCGTCAACACCCATTATCGAAAGCAATCAATGACTTCAACGCAAAGCTTGCTCCAAAATACGACGGGCCGTTTATCGTCACCGGGTTCACGTCAGGAGTTATGGCACGAGTTAAAAAGGACGGGAAGACGACCGAACGAACAGTCCATTTAAGCGATTTTAAACCGTTCTACTCTTAACATTTTTATTATAATCTTATAATTCAGCCAGACATTACTAGTTATACTAATAACAGCTTTATTTTCCCTTTCCTTTTGTTTTCTCACTCTTCTCTTTCTTTTTCTGTTCTCTTTCTGTTCACTAGCACCACTAGCACCAAGAGAACTCGAGGAAATTCTTAAAAACAAAAGGCAAATTCTTCCAACGGATGCTGAGCATCACCGAGCAAACCCGGCACACTAATTTATTGGACTCAAATTTCCTGGAGGTCCCTTCAAAGACGGGACGCATACGGGTATTTGCCCCGGGAGTCAGTCCAGGGCATCATCGGCCTCACCCATCTGATGAAACCAACCATCTAACCGATACACACAGAGCAGGTACCAAAGCAGCAGCGCTTAGAAACATCCGAGGGGTAACGAAGTTAAAGTCACCACAACCCCGACCGGAAGATCTCGCTTCCAGGGCGGTCCCAAAATCGACCACTATCCATGCAGTCCTCGAACGATCGGGCTTAGTCCCGGGCTCAGCCCCGCAACCATAAGCTCGCGAATACCGCTTAGACGGATAAGTGCCGAGTTAATGGCGGGCGCGACGTCGACGGAATGCCGACCAGCGTCCGATCACATGTTAACAACAACACCACCAGACGAGCCCGTAGATAATCCGACTATCTCCGCACAGGCGATTGACCCAATTTGGAAAATGAAGCCAGAACAGTCAATGGGGGCAGGTGAGGTTGGCAGTAATAAAGAGGCCACCGCACCCGACAAGCTACGTAGTCGAAGGTCGGGATCGTCATCTGACAAGATGGGGACACGCGACAGTAGCACCAGTAGCAGTCACAGCGATACGAGCAACAGTAGCAGCAAAAGTGGTCGCTCCACCAGTAGTAGCGAAAATTCCTACCAAGCAAACCACGGCCCACGCCGTACGAGAAAGAACCCCCGACTGACGCTCGACAGCGCGCCGCAGAGGGCGAGCCCGAGTCTCAACAAAGCCGAAGTGGAAGATATCCTACAACATCTTCGACAACACCCGCAGCGAAGAGCCAACAGAGGTTCGTTCATAAGAACGATAGAGGGGCAGCGGATACGATTTTCCTGGAATGGCGGAGGGAGGATCTGGACGAACTATCTTCCTCCCTATCCGAAGTAGAGGGGAAATGTGAGGACGAAAGTCACTACCTTCGTTTTCGCCTAACATCCTTAGTCACTGTTCATTTTGCGTTAATATTTCGCATGTGACCTCTAAATCCCTGCATCAATTTTTCTTAATCACCTGTGAATTATTATTCTATAATAATATTATTTCATTATTATTTAAAGGCACAGGCTTGCACATCACACTTTCCCATCTTTTATTTATTAGTTAGGCATTTGAAATTACAGTTAGTAGCATGTTAATCAAATTAGTCTCATAAACATCATTTACTTTTCATCAAACATTAATCCCACCATTAAACTAAAGCTTCATGTAAACATCAACTTAATAACCCCATGTCACCCGGTTAACATCACTAGGCCGTGGTGAAAAATAAATGCATGCAAAAAGACGAACAGCTGAGACAAAAACCCACCATGAGTCTGCTGTGCTGCTAAGCTAAGGTAACTTAGACAAAGATCAGAAAATTAAAATTCATTCTTGCGGCGGCAGCCAACTCGGTAAGTCATAATAAATTTCTTAGCTCCTGAAATCTTTTCACAGAATTGTGCCGTAGTGACCAGTGCTATACTCGCGTATATTTCCTAAGTCTTTTCTACGTTGCATCGCAGTGCTCAGCTTGATATTTTTCTAAGTCTTTTCATAGCATTGTGCCGTAGTGACCAGTGCTGTACTCGCGTATATTTTCTAAGCCTTTTCGACGTTGCATCGCAGTGCTCAGCTGGATTGTTCTAAGTCTTTTCATAACATTGTGCCGTAGTGACCAGTGTTATACTCGCGTATATTTTCTAAGTCTTTTCGACGTTGCATCGCAGTGCTCAGCTGCATATTTTTCTAAGTCTTTTCATAGCATTGTGCCGTAGTGACCAGTGCTATACTCGCGTATATTTTCTAAGTCTTTTCGACGTTGCATCGCAGTGCTCAGCCTTATATTCTTCCAAGTCTTTTCATAGCATTGTGCCGTAGTGACCAATGCTATACTCGCGTATATTTTCTAAGTCTTTCCGACGTTGTATCGCAGTACCCAGCGTGAAATCTTTTCTAAGTCTTTTCATAGCATTATGCCATAGTGACTTGCGCTATGTACATACGATTTCCCAAGCCTATTACGTCGAGACGTAGTACCCGGTGAGAATTTATACTAACCAAGCGTCTCTTTAACATGCCGACTGGACGTTCGTAGTACGTCGGGAAACCCTAAAGAAAACGAGGACTACGCAGGACAGTGGACACCGTATAATAAGTTTATCCTTTTTTTCTCTCATTTGTTTAAATTAATAAAAAACCCGGTCATGGAGACCATAAAATTAATGTAAGTGTAAATTAAGAAAAAAACTGAAATAAAGTACATGAACTGAAACCACGGAACGAGTAATTAATTCACACCTGATATAATAAAATTTTGTAGACGAACCCTGGACACCGGCGAGTGATACCCCGGCCTAAGAAGGTTCGTTACAATGGCGCCCGAGCAGGGACTACGTGTCTAAAAAAAAAAAAACAAAAAAACAGTTTACGAAGTCATACGCCGCGTACGGGAAATAAATCTGAAATAAATGTAATTCAATAACCCAGGACTAAGAGACTTTTTGTATAACAAAAACAAAAACAAAAAAAAAAAAGTTTATAAAATCATACGCCGCGTACGGAAAATAAAATTCAATTAGTGACTAAATAAACTCAGTGACTAACTTTTTGTCTAGGACAAAAGGGTCCAACTAATCAATAAAGACATTCGCCGCGCACGGAAAATTTTAGATGTAAAAATTAAACAGTGCTCGGGGGGGGGAAAAAAAAGATGAAAAGAAATCTATTCATATTAACTTAAAGAATAGAAATTGATTCGTCCGTCGCGATAGGAGTAATCAATCGAAGTGAATAAAAAAAAAAACTGTTACAAGATTTTTTTTTTAGGAAAAGAGGAAAAAAAAACAAAAGATTTTTTTTTAGGAGGAAGAGAAAAAAAAACCACCGCTAATAAATTAACAATTTTGTGAAATCGTATCCAAACTCGATAGTTGACAATCTCAGTGATCGCAATCGAAACTTTTGGCAACACGATGTTGATCACAACATGGGTGTTTTCTTTGAAGAAGGAGGACCTTGTGACCTACGCACTTGAATTTAACTTCGATCCCACAGGTACAGTAGAGGAGCTTCGAAAACGCTTCAGTGGTTTCATCAACAACAAGGAGTACAAAGACGAACAAGGGCAAAGGCTGTTGGACCTGCAAACCAAGCACCGCCGCGCAGTGTCAACAGCACCACCGGCTGTGGATCCTATCGAGAAATTCACACCCCCAACTACCGCAATGCTCGGCATCCCAGTCACCGTAGATGCCACCCCATTACCGAAACTTCAGATGTCTGGACCAACCCACCTAACTACAGCCATACGGTCGGAAGACCCCTATCTAGCAGTAATAGAACGGATTCGAAAGTGGTCAGTGAAATTTGACGGGAAAAGAGACCCACTAGCTTTCATAGAGAGAGTGGAAGAATTGGCCGAGGTCTACCAGATCAGCAAGACCTATTTACCTCGCACGATGCCCCAGCTCCTTACCGATCGCGCTCTCACATGGTACCGCAACAACAATGAACACTGGACTAACTGGGTATTATTTAAAAATGCATTTTTAAAATTTTTCCTACCTCCTAGATATTTGGAACGAATCGACGACGAGATAAGAACCAGATTTCAAAAGCCACCAGAGCCATTCAAGGATTTTGTGCTAGACCTCCAAAATCTGATGCGCCACGCCGGCTACAGCGAGGAGCAGAAACTCGAGCGAATCTTTAGAAATGCGCATCCGGACTACCAATGGGACATCCGAAGAAAGGACTTTTCGACACTAAAAGAACTGGTCAACATGGCAGATGATCTAGAAACTATACAGACCCACGAGCCCGACCGCATGCAGAAAGGTAACATGCGAACAGAACATCACCGTATGTTGCAACAACGAGGCCGACGCGATGACGCACCAGCCATTCCTCCTCCGGTAGATGGACCGAGAGGTCAAGGAATGGAGATCAATCCACGGGTGGCATGTCGAAATTGTGGTGAAGAGGGACACTTGCGACAAACATGTAGAAACACCCAAAGGCTGTTCTGCTGGGTGTGTGGACGTCGTAATACTATGATAATTCAGTGCTGTAGAAGACCGTCGGCAAACGCCGGCGAGGATCGTCCGGACCGAGGAGGGGCGAATCCTCCAGGAGAAAATCCTCGATCAACCCAGTAAAACAACTTTACCATAACAACAATCACATCTCTCTGTTACCATGGACACATTGCCAGCCCTAGCCACGATAGACACTGGAGCCACGCGCAGCTTTCTTAGCCAACTCTTTGCGAGCCACTCTCCGATGCGGTAGCCACGCTCGCCGATGGATCAGTGAAACTCTTGCGCCACGCCGTAGGAGTTAATATTCAATTGGGTAACATCGACCGCAAATTCACGTTTTTAGTTATGCCAGACGATATTTCCCCAGAAACCCGGCCATGCAGGCCATCATCGATGAAGAAATTAACAAGCTGTTAGACAAAGGGTGTATCGAGCCATCGCGCAGTCCGCACAGCGCACTGCTATTGTCCTGGTTAAGAAGAAAACGGGTGCTTGGCGGCTGTGTGTGGACTATCGAGCTCTTAACAGTCAGTCGGTCCCCGACGCCTACCCGCTACCACGCATCACTCACATCCTGGATAGGCTACGCGACGCCAAGTACATCAGTAGCCTCGACCTTAAAGATGGCTACTGGCAAATACCGATGGAGGCCGAAAGTCGGAAATACACAGCCTTTACTGTGCCCGGACGAGGATTGTTTCAGTGGCGAGTCATGCCGTTTGGCCTCCACTCCGCTCCCGCGACGTTTCAGCGTGCTCTCGACCGAGTTATAGGACCTGATCTTGAGCCTTTCTCTTTCGCCTATTTAGATGACATAGTGGTCACAGGCAGGACTTTCGACGAACACATGAATAATCTCAAGGAGGTCTTTCACCGGCTTCAAGCGGCAAATCTACGAATAAACGCGGAAAAATGCGAGTTCTTTAAAAGGAAAATAAAATAATTAGGGCACGTGGTCAGCTCCGAAAGAATTCATACCGACCCGGATAAAATTGCCACTATACGAGATCTCGAACCTCCTCAAAATGTCCGAGGAGTGCGACGCTTTCTCGGCATAGCCTCCTGGTACCGGCGGTTTATCCCTGACTTCGCAGCTGTCGTACAACCGTTGACCTCTCTTCTGAAAAAGGGCAAGCACTGGAAATGGGGCGAATCACAACAAAAGGCTTTCCAAGATCTTAACGATAAACTAACGGAAGCTCCAGTTTTAACATGTCCTGACTTCGAGCAGACATTTATTCTTCAGACAGATGCTAGCGACGTGGGCCTTGGGGCGGTTTTGACACAAAACATCGAGGGCTCCGAACGTGTAATAGCCTACGCAAGCCGACATTTAAACGACGCAGAGAAAAACTATTCGCCCACAGAAAAGGAGTGCTTGGCAATTATATGGGGAATTCGTAAAATGCGGCCCTACCTAGAAGGTTACAAATTCGTTGTAATCACTGACCACTTATCGCTTAAATGGCTTAATTCTATTGAGAGTCCTTCTGGACGGATCGCTAGATGGGCGCTGGAGCTCCAGCAATTTAACTTCACTGTACAATACCGTAAGGGCAAACACAACGTGGTAGCAGACGCACTGTCACGGCAACCAAATGAAGCTCTCCAACGGATTACTTTGAATACAAACAATTTGCCAGAGTGCGCGTGGCTAAGGAAGAAGTTTGAGGAAGTCACCCAGGATCCAAGCAAGTACCCGGACTTCATCATCATTGATGGTCAATTATTTCGACATCTCCCACGAAATGCGAGCGACGAAGACTGCGCTCCCTGGAAACTGTGCGTAGCCAAATCCCAGCGAGACCGCGTTTTACATGAAAATCACGATAGTCCTAGTGCTGGCCATCTAGGGATCCGTAAGACTATCGCTCGAATCGCAAATCGATATTATTGGACTGGAATGTTCCGGGACATTAGTCGTTATGTCCGAAAATGCCAGTCCTGCCAACAGTACAAAGCTAGCCAGCAGCCACCGGCCGGAGAAATGTTAACCAGAATCCCTGACGAGCCATGGTCCATCTTGTGTGCCGACTTCGTTGGTCCACTACCTCGCTCCAAACATGGGAATAGTATATTGCTGGTATTTTTCGACAAATTTCCGAAGTGGACGGAGTTAGTGCCACTGCGAAAAGCTACATCAGATGGTTTACTGAAGGCATTTCGAGAGAGGATACTAGCGCGTTACGGAGTACCGAGAATTCTCATCACCGACAAAGGGACTCAGTTTAAAAGCAGGTCTTTCCAGCGGTATTTAAAAGAAATTGGAGTTCAACAACAGCTGACAGCGCCGTATACTCCTCAGGAGAATCCAACATAGCGAGCGAACCGGACAGTCAAGACTATGATCGCCCAATTTGCAAACGACCAGCATAAGCTATGGGATGAAAAATTACCGGAGATCTCACTTGCAATAAACACCAGCGTATCAGAAACAACGGGTTACAGTCCAGCATTTTTAACACAAGGCCGAGAGCCACGTCTCCCACGAGCACTCTACGACGAAGCAGTTTGCGGTACAGGAACCAGAGAGAAAGAACCATCCGACCGAGCCACGCAGCTACAGGAGGTTTTCACGATTGTACGCCATAACCTGACCAAAGCATCTAAGGATCAGGCTCGCCACTACAATCTACGCCGGAGGCATTGGAAACCCAAAATCGGACAGAAGGTCATGAGTCGTCAACACCCATTATCGAAAGCAATCAATGACTTCAACGCAAAGCTTGCTCCAAAATACGACGGGCCGTTTATCGTCACCGGGTTCACGTCAGGAGTTATTGCACGAGTTAAAAAGGACGGGAAGACGACCGAACGAACAGTCCATTTAAGCGATTTTAAACCGTTCTACTCTTAACATTTTTATTATAATCTTATAATTCAGCCAGACATTACTAGTTATACTAATAACAGCTTTATTTTCCCTTTCCTTTTGTTTTCTCACTCTTCTCTTTCTTTTTCTGTTCTCTTTCTGTTCACTAGCACCACTAGCACCAAGAGAACTCGAGGAAATTCTTAAAAACAAAAGGCAAATTCTTCCAACGGATGCTGAGCATCACCGAGCAAACCCGGCACACTAATTTATTGGACTCAAATTTCCTGGAGGTCCCTTCAAAGACGGGACGCATACGGGTATTTGCCCCGGGAGTCAGTCCAGGGCATCATCGGCCTCACCCATCTGATGAAACCAACCATCTAACCGATACACACAGAGCAGGTACCAAAGCAGCAGCGCTTAGAAACATCCGAGGGGTAACGAAGTTAAAGTCACCACAACCCCGACCGGAAGATCTCGCTTCCAGGGCGGTCCCAAAATCGACCACTATCCATGCAGTCCTCGAACGATCGGTCTTAGTGTCCAGCCCCGCAGCCATAAGCTCGCGAATACCGCTTAGACGGATAAGTGCCGAGTTAATGGCGGGCGCGACGTCGACGGAATGCCGACCAGCGTCCGATCACATGTTAACAACAACACTACAAGACGAGCCCGTAGATAATCCGACTATCTCCGCACAGGCGATTGACCCAATTTGGAAAATGAAGCCAGAACAGTCAATGGGGGCAGGTGAGGTTGGCAGTAATAAAGAGGCCACCGCACCCGACAAGCTACGTAGTCGAAGGTCGGGATCGTCATCTGACAAGATGGGGACTAGACTGGCCGTAATTTTTTTTTTTTAGAAATTTAAATTTTATTTTTTCTTAAAATGTTTGTTTTGATATAAAAACAAACTCCAGAAATTTTCAGCCAAATCCGATGATGCCTAGTTGACCTTGAAGTTTACAATATGTGCATTATAGGGAAACCTACATAAAGAAATAACGTTTTCACCAATAAACGGTAGATTTTAGAAATATGTATTTATTTGAGTTATGTATATTAAAATACCTGGTTTACAAGGGAGCTTTTCGTGTGAGACGGATGTATTTTCCTATAATGTTCCACCACTTGCAACAGATATTGCTTGTCTTCCTCGTCATACGTTAGCGCTCGATTAAAATCTGTTATCAATTTAACTCCCCTTTCGGCTGCATCGTTGACAACGGCCAAATTTTCGCAAATAATTTTTTCAGCGCAAAAATCATCTCTATCTTTCCACGTTACCGGATCCGAATGCAAGAAACTGCAATCAATTTGCAATCGAGTGAAGAATCTTTTTGTTTTTGCAGACACGAAATCGCTCAAATTTTTTTCAGTATACGCTCTGACATCTTCTATTGTAGTTTTAATTTTTTTCGAAATATCTTCTTCATATAATTCTTCATTGTTACCAAGGGCATTAACCATTTTTAGTTTTATATCGTAAGGGATTTGGTCATCAAAGAAAGACAGAGCAACAGCTTCTTCACTCAAATACCATAAATGATTGATAATTTTTTTTAACAAAATGATGGAAATATTTGTATCATAATATGCAGTTACATCATTTATAAGTTGCAAATCTAATCTTGTTGCATTCACAGATTTGACACATCCAAACCAATACGGAACGTAAATTCGCGTCAAAAATACACAAATGTTACGAAAGCTATTTAATTCCGCTGTCGTTAGTTTAAATTGCTCACGAAACAGAAATATTTTAAAGCAGTATATATTTTTCGACATAAATCGAGCATGCGTTGTTGCACCAGGTGCACGGAATCCCGAAAAGCCTGGTGGTTTTTCACCAATAAAAAGCAATGACATTTGCAATACTTCTTTATAATCTGCCCGAACGTATTGAGATTTCAATGCCTCAAGGCAAAATATTTTGTGGTATTCTACTTCACCCACCGTAAAAAGTTTTTCTACATCCTCATCCGATATTCCACTCTTAAAATTATTTTGGTTAATATTTGGCCAAAACTTGGAGAAGCGATTAAAAATAAGAACTTCTGGTGCAGCAGTTTTACCAAAATTTAGTTCGAAGACAGCTCTTATCAACAATTCACTAATGTGATGACGACATGGAAGAAACAGCAAGTCCCTTTTCAATTTCTTTTCTAATAAGTAGGCTGCACCCTTATTAATGCCAGTGTTATTTGCTGTTGTGTCAAAAGATATTATTTCGACTAAATTGTCCATTTTCCATTTTATCAACAAGTTAAATATTGTATCAGCTATACTTTCACCAGAGGAGTCTTGAATTTTTGGAATTCCAAGCAGTTTCTCCACATTTTTGCCAGTCACAACTAGAGCTAGTCGCTCTGATTTTTCTTTGCCTTTTACTTCTGGAAGTAGTTTGCCATCCCAATGAAGGACAAATACTTCAGGTATCTTGAATCAGAAAAATTAAAAAAAAATATTATTTTTATGCAACTAGTCACAAAAATAGATTTTTTAGTATTTACATTGAAACTTTCCAGAATCTGCTGAGCTTGTTTGCGGCGATAATCCCTCCTCATCGCCTGAATAGTGGTGCGATTGAGGACTAAAGCGTCCAATTTTATTGCTGTGGAAGTTGGGTTGACTCCCTCAATTGCTCGTAATAGTGCAGCTGCTGTTGCAGTAATTAAATGCATGGCATCTTTCGTACTAATTTTGCATTTGTCCAAACTTGCCAGCATTCTATCATCAATAAAATGGATATTTCCACGCGATTGTTGACCTTGTGTTACGACGGTGGGTTCATCGTCTGGTATATCAATTGATACATTTTGATCAACCACAGAATACGCCATTTCGCTACTTTCAGTACTACCTGAAATATCCATAGCAGATATTTGCTCTGATATTTCAAGAAAAAATAAATAAACTAATTTGCATGATAATTCAATAAAAATCTAAATTACCTAAATAAACATTTTTCTCGCGATACGTTTCAACGCGCATTTTTAATATATCAGAACGCTTTTCTTTTCGTTTCTGTTTTTCCACCATTTTTACATCTACACCAGACATACTTCCTGGTCGACCTCTTTGCCTTTGAAGAACAAGAAAGTCTTTATCCTGTTGGATCTTCATAACCGCAAGTGCATCTGACGTTGCAATGTCAAATATATAATTTTCAATGTGATCCACAAATTCCTCTTCGTTTTTCCGGTGCTTCTCATACTTGGACTTGGCATTCTTCTGCAAATTTCTCCATTTCTCATATATTCTCTCCAAGGCTTTAACAGAGTTTTGTTCTGACATTATCGGAATGTTGGCTCTTTTCCAAAAATCAGAAACAACTGCAATTGTCAATTTTGCACTGCTTTTTAAAGAATAGTGTTCCATACGCATTTTATAAAAAAAAATTGAAGAACCTGCTTCACTGACGGTAATTTTGCACCCAAAATTTCATTTTTACATTTTCCTATGAACAACACTAAATCATCTCCAGATCTCAGTTGGTTTTTTAATGCCATTATTTGTTATTTTTTTTATTCTTCACTATTTTTTTTAATTTTCACTTATATTCACTGTCACTTCACAGACTCTACTTAGTAATGAAACGCAAAACTTACATGCTTGTTAATAGCTCTTTCACACTACCATCAATGTTTATTTGCAATGGTGGCTTTGGTGGTGGCCGTTACATTTTTCTTGTTTAGAAAATGTAATTAAAGAAGAATCGCGGTGAAAAAAGCAAGCCGTAAAGAGGAATCGAAATATAATGCAACACGAAGCTAACCATAAAGAGGAATCGAAATTAAATTCACCATTAGGCAAACCCTACACAAAGAGGAATTTGTATTTCTTTTTTGCAGCATGCTTCTCATCATCTCAACTTGCTTTAATTTTTTTTTAACAATTATGTATTGTTTTTTTTGGAGCGAAAGAGAGAGTAATTAAAAGAGAATAGAAAAAAGCTATGCCTTGAATGAATTATATGTATATAACAAATTTAATAGTAATAATATAATAAAATTAAATCTGTTGCACATTTTTTTTTAGTCAAAGTAAGAACAAACTTTGTCCAACGCATAAGAAAAAAAAGTGTTTGGCGTAGTAAACTTCAAGGTCAACTAGGCACCACTAGGCATCATCGGATTTGGCTGAAAATTTCTGGAGTTTGTTTTTATATCAAAACAAACATTTTAAGAAAAATTAAAATTTTATTTTCCAAAAAAAAAAAACAAGCCATACATCGTACGGCCAGTCTAATGGGGACACGCGACAGTAGCACCAGTAGCAGTCACAGCGATACGAGCAACAGTAGCAGCAACAGTGGTCGCTCCACCAGTAGTAGCGAAAATTCCTACCAAGCAAACCACGGCCCACGCCGTACGAGAAAGAACCCCCGACTGACGCTCGACAGCGCGCCGCAGAGGGCGAGCCTGAGTCTCAACAAAGCCGAAGTGGAAGATATCCTACAACATCTTCGACAACACCCGCAGCGAAGAGCCAACAGAGGTTCGTTCATAAGAACGATAGAGGGGCAGCGGATACGATTTTTCTGGAATGGCGGAGGGAGGATCTGGACGAACTATCTTCCTCCCTATCCGAAGTAGAGGGGAAATGTGAGGACGAAAGTCACTACGTTCGTTTTCGCCTAACATCCTTAGTCACTGTTCATTTTGCGTTAATATTTCGCATGTGACCTCTAAATCCCTGCATCAATTTTTCTTAATCACCTGTGAATTATTATTCTATAATAATATTATTTCATTATTATTTAAAGGCACAGGCTTGCACATCACACTTTCCCATCTTTTATTTATTAGTTAGGCATTTGAAATTACAGTTAGTAGCATGTTAATCAAATTAGTCTCATAAACATCATTTACTTTTCATCAAACATTAATCCCACCATTAAACTAAAGCTTCATGTAAACATCAACTTAATAACCCCATGTCACCCGGTTAACATCACTAGGCCGTGGTGAAAAATAAATGCATGCAAAAAGACGAACAGCTGAGACAAAAACCCACCATGAGTCTGCTGTGCTGATAAGCTAAGGTAACTTAGACAAAGATCAGAAAATTAAAATTCATTCTTGCTGCGGCAGCCAACTCGGTAAGTCATAATAAATTTCTTAGCTCCTGAAATCTTTTCACAGCATTGTGCCGTAGTGACCAGTGCTATACTCGCTATATTTTCTAAGTCTTTTCGACGTTGCTTCGCAGTGCTCAGCTTGATATTTTTCTAAGCCTTTTCATTGCATTGTGCCGTAGTGACCAGTGCTGTACTCGCGTATATTTTCTAAGCCTTTTCGACGTTGCATCGCAGTGCTCAGCTGGATTGTTCTAAGTCTTTTCATAGCATTGTGCCGTAGTGACCGACCAGTGTTATACTCGCGTATATTTTCTAAGTCTTTTCGACGTTGCATCGCAGTGCTCAGCTGCATATTTTTCTAAGTCTTTTCATAGCATTGTGCCGTAGTGACCAGTGCTTTACTCGCGTATATTTTCTAAGTCTTTTCGACGTTGCATCGCAGTGCTCAGCCTTATATTCTTCCAAGTCTTTTCATAGCATTGTGCCGTAGTGACCAATGCTATACTCGCGTATGTTTTCTAAGTCTTTCCGACGTTGTATCGCAGTACCCAGCGTGAAATCTTTTCTAAGTCTTTTCATAGCATTATGCCATAGTGACTTGCGCTATGTACATACGATTTCCCAAGCCTATTACGTCGAGACGTAGTACCCGGTGAGAATTTATACTAACTAAGCGTCTCTTTAACATGCCGACTGGACGTTCGCAGTACGTCGGGAAACCCTAAAGAAAACGAGGACTACGCAGGACAGTGGACACCGTATAATAAGTTTATCCTTTTTTTCTCTCATTTGTTTAAATTAATAAAAAACCCGGTCATGAAGACCATAAAATTAATGTAAGTGTAAATTAAGAAAAAAACTGAAATAAAGTACATGAACTGAAACCACGGAACGAGTAATTAATTCACACCTGATATAATAAAATTTTGTAGACGAACCCTGGACACCGGCGAGTGATACCCCGGCCTAAGAAGGTTCGTTACAATGGCGCCCGAGCAGGGACTACGTGTCTAAAAAAAAAAAAACAAAAAAACAGTTTACGAAGTCATACGCCGCGTACGGGAAATAAATCTGAAATAAATGTAATTCAATAACCCAGGACTAAGAGACTTTTTGTATAACAAAAACAAAAACAAAAAAAAAAAGTTTATAAAGTCATACGCCGCGTACGGAAAATAAAATTCAATTAGTGACTAAATAAACTCAGTGAGTAACTTTTTGTCTAGGACAAAAGGGTCCAACTAATCAATAAAGACATTCGCCGCTCACGGAAAATTTTAGATGTAAAAATTAAACAGTGCTCGGGGGGAAAAAAAAAAGATGAAAAGAAATCTATTCATATTAACTTAAAGAATAGAAATTGATTCGTCCGTCGCGATAGGAGTAATCAATCGAAGTGAATAAAAAAAAAAAACTGTTACAAGTTTTTTTTTTTTTTAGGAAAAGAGGAAAAAAAAACAAAAGATTTTTTTTTAGGAGGAAGAGAAAAAAAAACCACCGCTAATAAATTAACAATTTTGTGAAATCGTATCCAAACTCGATAGTTGACAATCTCAGTGATCGTAATCGAAACTTTTGGCAACACGATGAACATGGGTGTTTTCTTTGAAGAAGGAGGACCTTGTGACCTACGCACTTGAATTTAACTTCGATCCCACAGGTACAGTAGAGGAGCTTCGAAAACGCTTCAGTGGTTTCATCAACAACAAGGAGTACAAAGACGAACAAGGGCAAAGGCTGTTGGACCTGCAAACCAAGCACCGCCGCGCAGTGTCAACAGCACCACCGGCTGTGGATCCTATCGAGAAATTCACACCCCCAACTACCGCAATGCTCGGCATCCCAGTCACCGTAGATGCCACCCCATTACCGAAACTTCAGATGTCTGGACCAACCCACCTAACTACAGCCATACGGTCGGAAGACCCCTATCTAGCAGTAATAGAACGGATTCGAAAGTGGTCAGTGAAATTTGACGGGAAAAGAGACCCACTAGCTTTCATAGAGAGAGTGGAAGAATTGGCCGAGGTCCACCAGATCAGCAAGACCTATCTACCTCGCACGATGCCCCAGCTCCTTACCGATCGCGCTCTCACATGGTACCGCAACAACAATGAACACTGGACTAACTGGGTATTATTTAAAAATGCATTTTTAAAATTTTTCCTACCTCCTAGATATTTGGAACGAATCGACGACGAGATAAGAACCAGATTTCAAAAGCCACCAGAGCCATTCAAGGATTTTGTGCTAGACCTCCAAAATCTGATGCGCCGCGCCGGCTACAGCGAGGAGCAGAAACTCGAGCGAATCTTTAGAAATGCGCATCCGGACTACCAATGGTACATCCGAAGAAAGGACTTTTCGACACTAAAAGAACTGGTCAACATGGCAGATGATCTAGAAACTATACAGACCCACGAGCCCGACCGCATGCAGAAAGGTAACATGCGAACAGAACATCACCGTATGTTGCAACAACGAGGCCGACGCGATGACGCACCAGCCATTCCTCCTCCGGTAGATGGACCGAGAGGTCAAGGAATGGAGATCAATTCACGGGTGGCTATCAATCCATGTCGAAATTGTGGTGAAGAGGGACACTTGCGACAAACATGTAAAAACACCCAAAGGCTGTTCTGCTGGGTGTGTGGACGTCGTAATACTATGACAATTCAGTGCTGTAGAAGACCGTCGGCAAACGCCGGCGAGGATCGTCCGGACCGAGGAGGGGCGAATCCTCCAGGAGAAAATCCTCGATCAACCCAGTAAAACAACTTCACCATAACAACAATCACATCTCTCTGTTACCATGGACACATTGCCAGCCCTAGCCACGATAGACACTGGAGCCACGCGCAGCTTTCTTAGCCAACTCTTTGCGAGCCACTCTCCGATGCGGTAGCCACGCTCGCCGATGGATCAGTGAAACTCTTGCGCCACGCCGTAGGAGTTAATATTCAATTGGGTAACATCGACCGCAAATTCACGTTTTTAGTTATGCCAGACGATATTTCCCCAGAAACCCGGCCATGCAGGCCATCATCGATGAAGAAATTAACAAGCTGTTAGACAAAGGGTGTATCGAGCCATCGCGCAGTCCGCACAGCGCACCTATTGTCCTGGTTAAGAAGAAAACGGGTGCTTGGCGGCTGTGTGTGGACTATCGAGCTCTTAACAGTCAGTCGGTCCCCGACGCCTACCCGCTACCACGCATCACTCACATCCTGGATAGGCTACGCGACGCCAAGTACATCAGTAGCCTCGACCTTAAAGATGGCTACTGGCAAATACCGATGGAGGCCGAAAGTCGGAAATACACAGCCTTTACTGTGCCCGGACGAGGATTGTTTCAGTGGCGAGTCATGCCGTTTGGCCTCCACTCCGCTCCCGCGACGTTTCAGCGTGCTCTCGACCGAGTTATAGGACCTGATCTTGAGCCTTTCTCTTTCGCCTATTTAGATGACATAGTGGTCACAGGCAGGACTTTCGACGAACACATGAATAATCTCAAGGAGGTCTTTCACCGGCTTCAAGCGGCAAATCTACGAATAAACGCGGAAAAATGCGAGTTCTTTAAAAGGAAAATAAAATAATTAGGGCACGTGGTCAGCTCCGAAAGAATTCATACCGACCCGGATAAAATTGCCACTATACGAGATCTCGAACCTCCTCAAAATGTCCGAGGAGTGCGACGCTTTCTCGGCATAGCCTCCTGGTACCGGCGGTTTATCCCTGACTTCGCAGCTGTCGTACAACCGTTGACCTCTCTTCTGAAAAAGGGCAAGCACTGGAAATGGGGCGAATCACAACAAAAGGCTTTCCAAGATCTTAACGATAAACTAACGGAAGCTCCAGTTTTAACATGTCCTGACTTCGAGCAGACATTTATTCTTCAGACAGATGCTAGCGACGTGGGCCTTGGGGCGGTTTTGACACAAAACATCGAGGGCTCCGAACGTGTAATAGCCTACGCAAGCCGACATTTAAACGACGCAGAGAAAAACTATTCGCCCACAGAAAAGGAGTGCTTGGCAATTATATGGGGAATTCGTAAAATGAGGCCCTACCTAGAAGGTTACAAATTCGTTGTAATCACTGACCACTTATCGCTTAAATGGCTTAATTCTATTGAGAGTCCTTCTGGACGGATCGCTAGATGGGCGCTGGAACTCCAGCAATTTAACTTCACTGTACAATACCGTAAGGGCAAACACAACGTGGTAGCAGACGCACTGTCACGGCAACCAAATGAAGCTCTCCAACGGATTACTTTGAATACAAACAATTTGCCAGAGTGCGCGTGGCTAAGGAAGAAGTTTGAGGAAGTCACCCAGGATCCAAGCAAGTACCCGGACTTCATCATCATTGATGGTCAATTATTTCGACATCTCCCACGAAATGCGAGCGACGAAGACTGCGCTCCCTGGAAACTGTGCGTAGCCAAATCCCAGCGAGACCGCGTTTTACATGAAAATCACGATAGTCCTAGTGCTGGCCATCTAGGGATCCGTAAGACTATCGCTCGAATCGCAAATCGATATTATTGGACTGGAATGTTCCGGGACATTAGTCGTTATGTCCGAAAATGCCAGTCCTGTCAACAGTACAAAGCTAGTGGACAATTTCCGAAGTGGACGGAGTTAGTGCCACTGCGAAAAGCTACATCAGAGGGTTTACTGAAGGCATTTCGAGAGCGGATACTAGCGCGTTACGGAGTACCGAGAATTCTCATCACCGACAAAGGGACTCAGTTTAAAAGCAGGTCTTTCCAGCGGTATTTAAAAGAAATTGGAGTTCAACAACAGCTGACAGCGCCGTATACTCCTCAGGAGAATCCAACATAGCGAGCGAACCGGACAGTCAAGACTATGATCGCCCAATTTGCAAACGACCAGCATAAGCTATGGGATGAAAAATTACCGGAGATTTCACTTGCAATAAACACCAGCGTATCAGAAACAACGGGTTACAGTCCAGCATTTTTAACACAAGGCCGAGAGCCACGTCTCCCACGAGCACTCTACGACGAAGCAGTTTGCGGTACAGGAACCAGAGAGAAAGAACCATCCGACCGAGCCACGCAGCTACAGGAGGTTTTCACGATTGTACGCCATAACCTGACCAAAGCATCTAAGGATCAGGCTCGCCACTACAATCTACGCCGGAGGCATTGGAAACCCAAAATCGGACAGAAGGTCATGAGTCGTCAACACCCATTATCGAAAGCAATCAATGACTTCATCGCAAAGCTTGCTCCAAAATACGACGGGCCGTTTATCGTCACCGGGTTCACGTCAGGAGTTATTGCACGAGTTAAAAAGGACGGGAAGACGACCGAACGAACAGTCCATTTAAGCGATTTTAAACCGTTCTACTCCTAACATTTTTATTATAATCTTATAATTCAGCCAGACATTACTAGTTATACTAATAACAGCTTTATTTTCCCTTTCCTTTTGTTTTCTCACTCTTCTCTTTCTTTTTCTGTTCTCTTTCTGTTCACTAGCACCACTAGCACCAAGAGAACTCGAGGAAATTCTTAAAAACAAAAGGCAAATTCTTCCAACGGATGCTGAGCATCACCGAGCAAACCCGGCACACTAATTTATTGGACTCAAATTTCCTGGAGGTCCCTTCAAAGACGGGACGCATACGGGTATTTGCCCCGGGAGTCAGTCCAGGGCATCATCGGCCTCACCCATCTGATGAAACCAACCATCTAACCGATACACACAGAGCAGGTACCAAAGCAGCAGCGCTTAGAAACATCCGAGGGGTAACGAAGTTAAAGTCACCACAACCCCGACCGGAAGATCTCGCTTCCAGGGCGGTCCCAAAATCGACCACTATCCATGCAGTCCTCGAACGATCGGGCTTAGTGTCCAGCCCCGCAGCCATAAGCTCGCGAATACCGCTTAGACGGATAAGTGCCGAGTTAATGGCGGGCGCGACGTCGACGGAATGCCGACCAGCGTCCGATCACATGTTAACAACAACACTACAAGACGAGCCCGTAGATAATCCGACTATCTCCGCACAGGCGATTGACCCAATTTGGAAAATGAAGCCAGAACAGTCAATGGGGGCAGGTGAGGTTGGCAGTAATAAAGAGGCCACCGCACCCGACAAGCTACGTAGTCGAAGGTCGGGATCGTCATCTGACAAGATGGGGACTAGACTGGCCGTAATTTTTTTTTTTTAGAAATTTAAATTTTATTTTTTCTTAAACTGTTTGTTTTGATATAAAAACAAACTCCAGAAATTTTCAGCCAAATCCGATGATGCCTAGTGGTGCCTAGTTGACCTTGAAGTTTACAATATGTGCATTATAGGGAAACCTACATAAAGAAATAACGTTTTCACCAATAAACGGTAGATTTTAGAAATATGTATTTATTTGAGTTATGTATATTAAAATACCTGGTTTACAAGGGAGCTTTTCGTGTGAGACGGATGTATTTTCCTATAATGTTCCACCACTTGCAACAGATATTGCTTGTCTTCCTCGTCATACGTTAGCGCTCGATTAAAATCTGTTATCAATTTAACTCCCCTTTCGGCTGCATCGTTGACAACGGCCAAATTTTCGCAAACAATTTTTCCAGCGCAAAAATCATCTCTATCTTTCCACGTTACCGGATCCGAATGCAAGAAACTGCAATCAATTTGCAATCGAGTGAAGAATCTTTTTGTTTTTGCAGACACGAAATCGCTCAAATTTTTTTCAGTATACGCTCTGACATCTTCTATTGTAGTTTTAATTTTTTTCGAAATATCTTCTTCATATAATTCTTCATTGTTACCAAGGGCATTAACCATTTTTAGTTTTATATCGTAAGGGATTTGGTCATCAAAGAAAGACAGAGCAACAGCTTCTTCACTCAAATACCATAAATGATTGATAATTTTTTTTAACAAAATGATGGAAATATTTGTATCATAATATGCAGTTACATCATTTATAAGTTGCAAATCTAATCTTGGTGCATTCACAGATTTGACACATCCAAACCAATACGGAACGTAAATTCGCGTCAAAAATACACAAATGTTACGAAAGCTATTTAATTCCGCTGTCGTTAGTTTAAATTGCTCACGAAACAGAAATATTTTAAAGCAGTATATATTTTTCGACATAAATCGAGCATGCGTTGTTGCACCAGGTGCACGGAGTCCCGAAAAGCCTGGTGGTTTTTCACCAATAAAAAGCAATGACATTTGCAATACTTCTTTATAATCTGCCCGAACGTATTGAGATTTCAATGCCTCAAGGCAAAATATTTTGTGGTATTCTACTTCACCCACCGTAAAAAGTTTTTCTACATCCTCATCCGATATTCCACTCTTAAAATTATTTTGGTTAATATTTGGCCAAAACTTGGAGAAGCGATTAAAAATAAGAACTTCTGGTGCAGCAGTTTTACCAAAATTTAGTTCGAAGACAGCTCTTATCAACAATTCACTAATGTGATGACGACATGGAAGAAACAGCAAGTCCCTTTTTAATTTCTTTTCTAATAAGTAGGCTGCACCCTTATTAATGCCAGTGTTACTTGCTGTTGTGTCAAAAGATATTATTTCGACTAAATTGTCCATTTTCCATTTTATCAACAAGTTAAATATTGTATCAGCTATACTTTCACCAGAGGAGTCTTGAATTTTTGGAATTCCAAGCAGTTTCTCCACATTTTTGCCAGTCACAACTAGAGCTAGTCGCTCTGATTTTTCTTTGCCTTTTACTTCTGGAAGTAGTTTGCCATCCCAATGAAGGACAAATACTTCAGGTATCTTGAATCAGAAAAATTAAAAAAAAATATTATTTTTATGCAACTAGTCACAAAAATAGATTTTTTAGTATTTACATTGAAACTTTCCAGAATCTGCTGAGCTTGTTTGCGGCGATAATCCCTCCTCATCGCCTGAATAGTGGTGCGATTGAGGACTAAAGCGTCCAATTTTATTGCTGTGGAAGTTGGGTTGACTCCCTCAATTGCTCGTAATAGTGCAGCTGCTGTTGCAGTAATTAAATGCATGGCATCTCTCGTACTAATTTTGCATTTGTCCAAACTTGCCAGCATTCTATCATCAATAAAATGGATATTTCCACGCGATTGTTGACCTTGTGTTACGACGGTGGGTTCATCGTCTGCTATATCAATTGATACATTTTGATCAACCACAGAATACGCCATTTCGCTACTTTCAGTACTACCTGAAATATCCATAGCAGATATTTGCTCTGATATTTCAAGAAAAAATAAATAAACTAATTTGCATGATAATTCAATAAAAATCTAAATTACCTAAATAAACATTTTTCTCGCGATACGTTTCAACGCGCATTTTTAATATATCAGAACGCTTTTCTTTTCGTTTCTGTTTTTCCACCATTTTTACATCTACACCAGACATACTTCCTGGTCGACCTCTTTGCCTTTGAAGAACAAGAAAGTCTTTATCCTGTTGGATCTTCATAACCGCAAGTGCATCTGACGTTGCAATGTCAAATATATAATTTTCAATGTGATCCACAAATTCCTCTTCGTTTTTCCGGTGCTTCTCATACTTGGACTTGGCATTCTTCTGCAAATTTCTCCATTTCTCATATATTCTCTCCAAGGCTTTAACAGAGTTTTGTTCTGACATTATCGGAATGTTGGCTCTTTTCCAAAAATCAGAAACAACTGCAATTGTCAATTTTGCACTGCTTTTTAAAGAATAGTGTTCCATACGCATTTTATAAAAAAAAATTGAAGAACCTGCTTCACTGACGGTAATTTTGCACCCAAAATTTCATTTTTACATTTTCCTATGAACAACACTAAATCATCTCCAGATCTCAGTTGGTTTTTTAATGCCATTATTTGTTATTTTTTTTATTCTTCACTATTTTTTTTAATTTTCACTTATATTCACTGTCACTTCACAGACTCTACTTAGTAATGAAACGCAAAGCTTACATGCTTGTTAATAGCTCTTTCACACTACCATCAATGTTTATTTGCAATGGTGGCTTTGGTGGTGGCCGTTACATTTTTCTTGTTTAGAAAATGTAATTAAAGAAGAATCGCGGTGAAAAAAGCAAGCCGTAAAGAGGAATCGAAATATAATGCAACACGAAGCTAACCATAAAGAGGAATCGAAATTAAATTCACCATTAGGCAAACCCTACACAAAGAGGAATTTGTATTTCTTTTTTGCAGCATGCTTCTCATCATCTCAACTTGCTTTAATTTTTTTTTAACAATTATGTATTGTTTTTTTTGGAGCGAAAGAGAGAGTAATTAAAAGAGAATAGAAAAAAGCTATGCCTTGAATGAATTATGTGTATATAACAAATTTAATAGTAATAATATAATAAAATTAAATCTGTTGCACATTTTTTTTTTAGTCAAAGTAAGAACAAACTTTGTCCAACGCATAAGAAAAAAAAGTTTTTGGCGTAGTAAACTTCAAGGTCAACTAGGCACCACTAGGCATCATCGGATTTGGCTGAAAATTTCTGGAGTTTGTTTTTATATCAAAACAAACATTTTAAGAAAAAATAAAATTTTATTTTCCAAAAAAAAAAACAAGCCATACATCGTACGGCCAGTCTAATGGGGACACGCGACAGTAGCACCAGTAGCAGTCACAGCGATACGAGCAACAGTAGCAGCAACAGTGGTCGCTCCACCAGTAGTAGCGAAAATTCCTACCAAGCAAACCACGGCCCACGCCGTACGAGAAAGAACCCCCGACTGACGCTCGACAGCGCGCCGCAGAGGGCGAGCCCGAGTCTCAACAAAGCCGAAGTGGAAGATATCCTACAACATCTTCGACAACACCCGCAGCGAAGAGCCAACAGAGGTTCGTTCATAAGAACGATAGAGGGGCAGCGGATACGATTTTTCTGGAATGGCGGAGGGAGGATCTGGACGAACTATCTTCCTCCCTATCCGAAGTAGAGGGGAAATGTGAGGACGAAAGTCACTACCTTCGTTTTCGCCTAACATCCTTAGTCACTGTTCATTTTGCGTTAATATTTCGCATGTGACCTCTAAATCCCTGCATCAATTTTTCTTAATCACCTGTGAATTATTATTCTATAATAATATTATTTCATTATTATTTAAAGGCACAGGCTTGCACATCACACTTTCCCATCTTTTATTTATTAGTTAGGCATTTGAAATTACAGTTAGTAGCATGTTAATCAAATTAGTCTCATAAACATCATTTACTTTTCATCAAACATTAATCCCACCATTAAACTAAAGCTTCATGTAAACATCAACTTAATAACCCCATGTCACCCGGTTAACATCACTAGGCCGTGGTGAAAAATAAATGCATGCAAAAAGACGAACAGCTGAGACAAAAACCCACCATGAGTCTGCTGTACTGCTAAGCTAAGGTAACTTAGACAAAGATCAGAAAATTAAAATTCATTCTTGCTGCGGCAGCCAACTCGGTAAGTCATAATAAATTTCTTAGCTCCTGAAATCTTTTCACAGCATTGTGCCGTAGTGACCAGTGCTATACTCGCTATATTTTCTAAGTCTTTTCGACGTTGCTTCGCAGTGCTCAGCTTGATATTTTTCTAAGCCTTTTCATTGCATTGTGCCGTAGTGACCAGTGCTATACTCGCGTATATTTTCTAAGTCTTTTCTACGTTGCATCGCAGTGCTCAGCTTGATATTTTTCTAAGTCTTTTCATAGCATTGTGCCGTAGTGACCAGTGCTGTACTCGCGTATATTTTCTAAGCCTTTTCGACGTTGCATCGCAGTGCTCAGCTGGATTGTTCTAAGTCTTTTCATAGCATTGTGCCGTAGTGACCGACCAGTGTTATACTCGCGTATATTTTCTAAGTCTTTTCGACGTTGCATCGCAGTGCTCAGCTGCATATTTTTCTAAGTCTTTTCATAGCATTGTGCCGTAGTGACCAGTGCTATACTCGCGTATATTTTCTAAGTCTTTTCGACGTTGCATCGCAGTGCTCAGCCTTATATTCTTCCAAGTCTTTTCATAGCATTGTGCCGTAGTGACCAATGCTATACTCGCGTATGTTTTCTAAGTCTTTCCGACGTTGTATCGCAGTACCCAGCGTGAAATCTTTTCTAAGTCTTTTCATAGCATTATGCCATAGTGACTTGCGCTATGTACATACGATTTCCCAAGCCTATTACGTCAAGACGTAGTACCCGGTGAGAATTTATACTAACTAAGCGTCTCTTTTACATGCCGACTGGACGTTCGCAGTACGTCGGGAAACCCTAAAGAAAACGAGGACTACGCAGGACAGTGGACACCGTATAATAAGTTTATCCTTTTTTTCTCTCATTTGTTTAAATTAATAAAAAACCCGGTCATGAAGACCATAAAATTAATGTAAGTGTAAATTAAGAAAAAAACTGAAATAAAGTACATGAACTGAAACCACGGAACGAGTAATTAATTCACACCTGATATAATAAAATTTTGTAGACGAACCCTGGACACCGGCGAGTGATACCCCGGCCTAAGAAGGTTCGTTACAATGGCGCCCGAGCAGGGACTACGTGTCTAAAAAAAAAAAAACAAAAAAACAGTTTACGAAGTCATACGCCGCGTACGGGAAATAAATCTGAAATAAATGTAATTCAATAACCCAGGACTAAGAGACTTTTTGTATAACAAAAACAAAAACAAAAAAAAAAAGTTTATAAAGTCATACGCCGCGTACGGAAAATAAAATTCAATTAGTGACTAAATAAACTCAGTGAGTAACTTTTTGTCTAGGACAAAAGGGTCCAACTAATCAATAAAGACATTCGCCGCTCACGGAAAATTTTAGATGTAAAAATTAAACAGTGCTCGGGGGAAAAAAAAAAAGATGAAAAGAAATCTATTCATATTAACTTAAAGAATAGAAATTGATTCGTCCGTCGCGATAGGAGTAATCAATCGAAGTGAATAAAAAAAAAAAACTGTTACAAGATTTTTTTTTTTAGGAAAAGAGGAAAAAAAAACAAAAGATTTTTTTTTAGGAGGAAGAGAAAAAAAAAACCACCGCTAATAAATTAACAATTTTGTGAAATCGTATCCAAACTCGATAGTTGACAATCTCAGTGATCGCAATCGAAACTTTTGGCAACACGATGTTGATCACAACATGGGTGTTTTCTTTGAAGAAGGAGGACCTTGTGACCTACGCACTTGAATTTAACTTCGATCCCACAGGTACAGTAGAGGAGCTTCGAAAACGCTTCAGTGGTTTCATCAACAACAAGGAGTACAACGACGAACAAGGGCAAAGGCTGTTGGACCTGTAAACCAAGCACCGCCGCGCAGTGTCAACAGCACCACCGGCTGTGGATCCTATCGAGAAATTCACACCCCCAACTACCGCAATGCTCGGCATCCCAGTCACCGTAGATGCCACCCCATTACCGAAACTTCAGATGTCTGGACCAACCCACCTAACTACAGCCATACGGTCGGAAGACCCCTATCTAGCAGTAATAGAACGGATTCGAAAGTGGTCAGTGAAATTTGACGGGAAAAGAGACCCACTAGCTTTCATAGAGAGAGTGGAAGAATTGGCCGAGGTCTACCAGATCAGCAAGACCTATCTACCTCGCACGATGCCCCAGCTCCTTACCGATCGCGCTCTCACATGGTACCGCAACAACAATGAACACTGGACTAACTGGGTATTATTTAAAAATGCATTTTTAAAATTTTTCCTACCTCCTAGATATTTGGAACGAATCGACGACGAGATAAGAACCAGATTTCAAAAGCCACCAGAGCCATTCAAGGATTTTGTGCTAGACCTCCAAAATCTGATGCGCCGCGCCGGCTACAGCGAGGAGCAGAAACTCGAGCGAATCTTTAGAAATGCGCATCCGGACTACCAATGGTACATCCGAAGAAAGGACTTTTCGACACTAAAAGAACTGGTCAACATGGCAGATGATCTAGAAACTATACAGACCCACGAGCCCGACCGCATGCAGAAAGGTAACATGCGAACAGAACATCACCGTATGTTGCAACAACGAGGCCGACGCGATGACGCACCAGCCATTCCTCCTCCGGTAGATGGACCGAGAGGTCAAGGAATGGAGATCAATCCACGGGTGGCTATCAATCCATGTCGAAATTGTGGTGAAGAGGGACACTTGCGACAAACATGTAAAAACACCCAAAGGCTGTTCTGCTGGGTGTGTGGACGTTGTAATACTATGATAATTCAGTGCTGTAGAAGACCGTCGGCAAACGCCGGCGAGGATCGTCCGGACCGAGGAGGGGCGAATCCTCCAGGAGAAAATCCTCGATCAACCCAGTAAAACAACTTCACCATAACAACAATCACATCTCTCTGTTACCATGGACACATTGCCAGCCCTAGCCACGATAGACACTGGAGCCACGCGCAGCTTTCTTAGCCAACTCTTTGCGAGCCACTCTCCGATGCGGTAGCCACGCTCGCCGATGGATCAGTGAAACTCTTGCGCCACGCCGTAGGAGTTAATATTCAATTGGGTAACATCGACCGCAAATTCACGTTTTTAGTTATGCCAGACGATATTTCCCCAGAAACCCGGCCATGCAGGCCATCATCGATGAAGAAATTAACAAGCTGTTAGACAAAGGGTGTATCGAGCCATCGCGCAGTCCGCACAGCGCACTGCTATTGTCCTGGTTAAGAAGAAAACGGGTGCTTGGCGGCTGTGTGTGGACTATCGAGCTCTTAACAGTCAGTCGGTCCCCGACGCCTACCCGCTACCACGCATCACTCACATCCTGGATAGGCTACGCGACGCCAAGTACATCAGTAGCCTCGACCTTAAAGATGGCTACTGGCAAATACCGATGGAGGCCGAAAGTCGGAAATACACAGCCTTTACTGTGCCCGGACGAGGATTGTTTCAGTGGCGAGTCATGCCGTTTGGCCTCCACTCCGCTCCCGCGACGTTTCAGCGTGCTCTCGACCGAGTTATAGGACCTGATCTTGAGCCTTTCTCTTTCGCCTATTTAGATGACATAGTGGTCACAGGCAGGACTTTCGACGAACACATGAATAATCTCAAGGAGGTCTTTCACCGGCTTCAAGCGGCAAATCTACGAATAAACGCGGAAAAATGCGAGTTCTTTAAAAGGAAAATAAAATAATTAGGGCACGTGGTCAGCTCCGAAAGAATTCATACCGACCCGGATAAAATTGCCACTATACGAGATCTCGAACCTCCTCAAAATGTCCGAGGAGTGCGACGCTTTCTCGGCATAGCCTCCTGGTACCGGCGGTTTATCCCTGACTTCGCAGCTGTCGTACAACCGTTGACCTCTCTTCTGAAAAAGGGCAAGCACTGGAAATGGGGCGAATCACAACAAAAGGCTTTCCAAGATCTTAACGATAAACTAACGGAAGCTCCAGTTTTAACATGTCCTGACTTCGAGCAGACATTTATTCTTCAGACAGATGCTAGCGACGTGGGCCTTGGGGCGGTTTTGACACAAAACATCGAGGGCTCCGAACGTGCAATAGCCTACGCAAGCCGACATTTAAACGACGCAGAGAAAAACTATTCGCCCACAGAAAAGGAGTGCTTGGCAATTATATGGGGAATTCGTAAAATGAGGCCCTACCTAGAAGGTTACAAATTCGTTGTAATCACTGACCACTTATCGCTTAAATGGCTTAATTCTATTGAGAGTCCTTCTGGACGGATCGCTAGATGGGCGCTGGAACTCCAGCAATTTAACTTCACTGTACAATACCGTAAGGGCAAACACAACGTGGTAGCAGACGCACTGTCACGGCAACCAAATGAAGCTCTCCAACGGATTACTTTGAATACAAACAATTTGCCAGAGTGCGCGTGGCTAAGGAAGAAGTTTGAGGAAGTCACCCAGGATCCAAGCAAGTACCCGGACTTCATCATCATTGATGGTCAATTATTTCGACATCTCCCACGAAATGCGAGCGACGAAGACTGCGCTCCCTGGAAACTGTGCGTAGCCAAATCCCAGCGAGACCGCGTTTTACATGAAAATCACGATAGTCCTAGTGCTGGCCATCTAGGGATCCGTAAGACTATCGCTCGAATCGCAAATCGATATTATTGGACTGGAATGTTCCGGGACATTAGTCGTTATGTCCGAAAATGCCAGTCCTGTCAACAGTACAAAGCTAGCCAGCAGCCACCGGCCGGAGAAATGTTAACCAGAATCCCTGACGAGCCATGGTCCATCTTGTGTGCCGACTTCGTTGGTCCACTACCTCGCTCCAAACATGGGAATAGTATATTGCTGGTATTTTTCGACAAATTTCCGAAGTGGACGGAGTTAGTGCCACTGCGAAAAGCTACATCAGAGGGTTTACTGAAGGCATTTCGAGAGAGGATACTAGCGCGTTACGGAGTACCGAGAATTCTCATCACCGACAAAGGGACTCAGTTTAAAAGCAGGTCTTTCCAGCGGTATTTAAAAGAAATTGGAGTTCAACAACAGCTGACAGCGCCGTATACTCCTCAGGAGAATCCAACATAGCGAGCGAACCGGACAGTCAAGACTATGATCGCCCAATTTGCAAACGACCAACATAAGCTATGGGATGAAAAATTACCGGAGATCTCACTTGCAATAAACACCAGCGTATCAGAAACAACGGGTTACAGTCCAGCATTTTTAACACAAGGCCGAGAGCCACGTCTCCCACGAGCACTCTACGACGAAGCAGTTTGCGGTACAGGAACCAGAGAGAAAGAACCATCCGACCGAGCCACGCAGCTACAGGAGGTTTTCACGATTGTACGCCATAACCTGACCAAAGCATCTAAGGATCAGGCTCGCCACTACAATCTACGCCGGAGGCATTGGAAACCCAAAATCGGACAGAAGGTCATGAGTCGTCAACACCCATTATCGAAAGCAATCAATGACTTCAACGCAAAGCTTGCTCCAAAATACGACGGGCCGTTTATCGTCACCGGGTTCACGTCAGGAGTTATTGCACGAGTTAAAAAGGACGGGAAGACGACCGAACGAACAGTCCATTTAAGCGATTTTAAACCGTTCTACTCTTAACATTTTTATTATAATCTTATAATTCAGCCAGACATTACTAGTTATACTAATAACAGCTTTATTTTCCTTTTCCTTTTGTTTTCTCACTCTTCTCTTTCTTTTTCTGTTCTCTTTCTATTCACTAGCACCACTAGCACCAAGAGAACTCGAGGAAATTCTTAAAAACAAAAGGCAAATTCTTCCAACGGATGCTGAGCATCACCGAGCAAACCCGGCACACTAATTTATTGGACTCAAATTTCCTGGAGGTCCCTTCAAAGACGGGACGCATACGGGTATTTGCCCCGGGAGTCAGTCCAGGGCATCATCGGCCTCACCCATCTGATGAAACCAACCATCTAACCGATACACACAGAGCAGGTACCAAAGCAGCAGCGCTTAGAAACATCCGAGGGGTAACGAAGTTAAAGTCACCACAACCCCGACCGGAAGATCTCGCTTCCAGGGCGGTCCCAAAATCGACCACTATCCATGCAGTCCTCGAACGATCGGGCTTAGTGTCCAGCCCCGCAGCCATAAGCTCGCGAATACCGCATAGACGGATAAGTGCCGAGTTAATGGCGGGCGCGACGTCGACGGAATGCCGACCAGCGTCCGATCACATGTTAACAACAACACCACCAGACGAGCCCGTAGATAATCCGACTATCTCCGCACAGGCGATTGACCCAATTTGGAAAATGAAGCCAGAACAGTCAATGGGGGCAGGTGAGGTTGGCAGTAATAAAGAGGCCACCGCACCCGACAAGCTACGTAGTCGAAGGTCGGGATCGTCATCTGACAAGATGGGGACACGCGACAGTAGCACCAGTAGCAGTCAAAGCGATACGAGCAACAGTAGCAGCAACAGTGGTCGCTCCACCAGTAGTAGCGAAAATTCCTACCAAGCAAACCACGGCCCACGCCGTACGAGAAAGAACCCCCGACTGACGCTCGACAGCGCGCCGCAGAGGGCGAGCCCGAGTCTCAACAAAGCCGAAGTGGAAGATATCCTACAACATCTTCGACAACACCCGCAGCGAAGAGCCAACAGAGGTTCGTTCATAAGAACGATAGAGGGGCAGCGGATACGATTTTCCTGGAATGGCGGAGGGAGGATCTGGACGAACTATCTTCCTCCCTATCCGAAGTAGAGGGGAAATGTGAGGACGAAAGTCACTACCTTCGTTTTCGCCTAACATCCTTAGTCACTGTTCATTTTGCGTTAATATTTCGCATGTGACCTCTAAATCCCTGCATCAATTTTTCTTAATCACCTGTGAATTATTATTCTATAATAATATTATTTCATTATTATTTAAAGGCACAGGCTTGCACATCACACTTTCCCATCTTTTATTTATTAGTTAGGCATTTGAAATTACAGTTAGTAGCATGTTAATCAAATTAGTCTCATAAACATCATTTACTTTTCATCAAACATTAATCCCACCATTAAACTAAAGCTTCATGTAAACATCAACTTACTAACCCCATGTCACCCGGTTAACATCACTAGGCCGTGGTGAAAAATAAATGCATGCAAAAAGACGAACAGCTGAGACAAAAACCCACCATGAGTCTGCTGTGCTGCTAAGCTAAGGCAACTAAGACAAAGATCAGAAAATTAAAATTCATTCTTGCTGCGGCAGCCAACTCGGTAAGTCATAATAAATTTCTTAGCTCCTGAAATCTTTTCACAGCATTGTGCCGTAGTGACCAGTGCTATACTCGCTATATTTTCTAAGTCTTTTCGACGTTGCTTCGCAGTGCTCAGCTTGATATTTTTCTAAGCCTTTTCATTGCATTGTGCCGTAGTGACCAGTGCTATACTCGCGTATATTTTCTAAGTCTTTTCGACGTTGCATCGCAGTGCTAAGCTTGTTATTTTTCTAAGTCTTTTCATAGCATTGTGCCGTAGTGACAAGTGCTATACTCGCGTATATTTTCTAAGTCTTTACGACGTTGCATCGCAGTGCTCAGCTTGATATTTTTCTAAGTCTTTTCATAGCATTGTGCCGTAGTGACCAGTGTTATACTCGCGCATATTTTCTAAGTCTTTTCGACGTTGCATCGCAGTGCTCAGCTGTATATTTTTCTAAGTCTTTTCATAGCATTGTGCCGTAGTGACCAGTGCTATACTCGCGTATATTTTCTAAGTCTTTTCTACGTTGCATCGCAGTGCTCAGCTTGATATTTTTCTAAGTCTTTTCATAGCATTGTGCCGTAGTGACCAGTGCTGTACTCGCGTATATTTTCTAAGCCTTTTCGACGTTGCATCGCAGTGCTCAGCTGGATTGTTCTAAGTCTTTTCATAGCATTGTGCCGTAGTGACCAGTGTTATACTCGCGTATATTTTCTAAGTCTTTTCGACGTTGCATCGCAGTGCTCAGCTGCATATTTTTCTAAGTCTTTTCATAGCATTGTGCCGTAGTGACCAGTGCTATACTCGCGTATATTTTCTAAGTCTTTTCGACGTTGCATCGCAGTGCTCAGCCTTATATTCTTCCAAGTCTTTTCATAGCATTGTGCCGTAGTGACCAATGCTATACTCGCGTATATTTTCTAAGTCTTTCCGACGTTGTATCGCAGTACCCAGCGTGAAATCTTTTCTAAGTCTTTTCATAGCATTATGCCATAGTGACTTGCGCTATGTACATACGATTTCCCAAGCCTATTACGTCGAGACGTAGTACCCGGTGAGAATTTATACTAACTAAGTGTCTCTTTAACATGCCGACTGGACGTTCGCAGTACGTCGGGAAACCCTAAAGAAAACGAGGACTACGCAGGACAGTGGACACCGAATAATAAGTTTATCCTTTTTTCTCTCATTTGTTTAAATTAATAAAAAACCCGGTCATGAAGACCATAAAATTAATGTTAGTGTAAATTAAGAAAAAAACTGAAATAAAGTACATGAACTGAAACCACGGAACGAGTAATTAATTCACACCTGATATAATAAAATTTTGTAGACGAACCCTGGACACCGGCGAGTGATACCCCGGCCTGAGAAGGTTCGTTACAATGGCGCCCGAGCAGGGACTACGTGTCTAAAAAAAAAAAAACAAAAAAACAGTTTACGAAGTCATACGCCGCGTACGGGAAATAAATCTGAAATAAATGTAATTCAATAACCCAGGACTAAGAGACTTTTTGTATAACAAAAACAAAAACAAAAAAAAAAAGTTTATAAAGTCATACGCCGCGTACGGAAAATAAAATTCAATTAGTGACTAAATAAACTCAGTGACTAACTTTTTGTCTAGGACAAAAGGGTCCAACTAATCAATAAAGACATTCGCCGCGCACGGAAAATTTTAGATGTAAAAATTAAACAGTGCTCGGGGGAAAAAAAAAAAGATGAAAAGAAATCTATTCATATTAACTTAAAGAATAGAAATTGATTCGTCCGTCGCGATAGGAGTAATCAATCGAAGTGAATAAAAAAAAAAAACTGTTACAAGATTTTTTTTTTAGGAAAAGAGGAAAAAAAAACTAAAGATTTTTTTTTAGGAGGAAGAGAAAAAAACCACCGCTAATAAATTAACAATTTTGTGAAATCGTATCCAAACTCGATAGTTGACAATCTCAGTGATCGCAATCGAAACTTTTGGCAACACGATGTTGATCACAACATGGGTGTTTTCTTTGAAGAAGGAGGACCTTGTGACCTACGCACTTGAATTTAACTTCGATCCCACAGGTACAGTAGAGGAGCTTCGAAAACGCTTCAGTGGTTTCATCAACAACAAGGAGTACAAAGACGAACAAGGGCAAAGGCTGTTGGACCTGCAAACCAAGCACCGCCGCGCAGTGTCAACAGCACCACCGGCTGTGGATCCTATCGAGAAATTCACACCCCCAACTACCGCAATGCTCGGCATCCCAGTCACCGTAGATGCCACCCCATTACCCCCAGACATCTGAAGTGTCTGGACCAACCCACCTAACTACAGCCATACGGTCGGAAGACCCCTATCTAGCAGTAATAGAACGGATTCGAAAGTGGTCAGTGAAATTTGACGGGAAAAAAGACCCACTAGCTTTCATAGAGAGAGTGGAAGAATTGGCCGAGGTCTACCAGATCAGCAAGACCTATCTACCTCGCACGATGCCCCAGCTCCTTACCGATCGCGCTCTCACATGGTACCGCAACAACAATGAACACTGGACTAACTGGGTATTATTTAAAAATGCATTTTTAAAATTTTTCCTACCTCCTAGATATTTGGAACGAATCGACGACGAGATAAGAACCAGATTTCAAAAGCCACCAGAGCCATTCAAGGATTTTGTGCTGGACCTCCAAAATCTGATGCGCCACGCCGGCTACAGCGAGGAGCAGAAACTCGAGCGAATCTTTAGAAAGGCGCATCCGGACTACCAATGGTACATCCGAAGAAAGGACTTTTCGACACTAAAAGAACTGGTCAACATGGCAGATGATCTAGAAACTATACAGACCCACGAGCCCGACCGCATGCAGAAAGGTAACATGCGAACAGAACATCACCGTATGTTGCAACAACGAGGCCGACGCGATGACGTACCAGCCATTCCCCCTCCGGTAGATGGACCGAGAGGTCAAGGAATGGAGATCAATCCACGGGTGGCATGTCGAAATTGTGGTGAAGAGGGACACTTGCGACAAACATGTAGAAACACCCAAAGGCTGTTCTGCTGGGTGTGTGAACGTCGTAATACTATGATAATTCAGTGCTGTAGAAGACCGTCGGCAAACGCCGGCGAGGATCGTCCCGACCGAGGAGGGGCGAATCCTCCAGGAGAAAATCCTCGATCAACCCAGTAAAACAACTTCACCATAACAACAATCACATCTCTCTGTTACCATGGACACATTGCCAGCCCTAGCCACGATAGACACTGGAGCCACGCGCAGCTTTCTTAGCCAACTCTTTGCGAGCCACTCTCCGATGCGGTAGCCACGCTCGCCGATGGATCAGTGAAACTCTTGCGCCACGCCGTAGGAGTTAATATTCAATTGGGTAACATCGACCGCAAATTCACGTTTTTAGTTATGCCAGACGATATTTCCCCAGAAACCCGGCCATGCAGGCCATCATCGATGAAGAAATTAACAAGCTGTTAGACAAAGGGTGCATCGAGCCATCGCGCAGTCCGCACAGCGCACCTATTGTCCTGGTTAAGAAGAAAACGGGTGCTTGGCGGCTGTGTGTGGACTATCGAGCTCTTAACAGTCAGTCAGTCCCCGACGCCTACCCGCTACCACGCATCACTCACATCCTGGATAGGCTACGCGACGCCAAGTACATCAGTAGCCTCGACCTTAAAGATGGCTACTGGCAAATACCGATGGAGGCCGAAAGTCGGAAATACACAGCCTTTACTGTGCCCGGACGAGGATTGTTTCAGTGGCGAGTCATGCCGTTTGGCCTCCACTCCGCTCCCGCGACGTTTCAGCGTGCTCTCGACCGAGTTATAGGACCTGATCTTGAGCCTTTCTCTTTCGCCTATTTAGATGACATAGTGGTCACAGGCAGGACTTTCGACGAACACATGAATAATCTCAAGGAGGTCTTTCACCGGCTTCAAGCGGCAAATCTACGAATAAACGCGGAAAAATGCGAGTTCTTTAAAAGGAAAATAAAATAATTAGGGCACGTGGTCAGCTCCGAAAGAATTCATACCGACCCGGATAAAATTGCCACTATACGAGATCTCGAACCTCCTCAAAATGTCCGAGGAGTGCGACGCTTTCTCGGCATAGCCTCCTGGTACCGGCGGTTTATCCCTGACTTCGCAGCTGTCGTACAACCGTTGACCTCTCTTCTGAAAAAGGGCAAGCACTGGAAATGGGGCGAATCACAACAAAAGGCTTTCCAAGATCTTAACGATAAACTAACGGAAGCTCCAGTTTTAACATGTCCTGACTTCGAGCAGACATTTATTCTTCAGACAGATGCTAGCGACGTGGGCCTTGGGGCGGTTTTGACACAAGACATCGAGGGCTCCGAACGTGCAATAGCCTACGCAAGCCGACATTTAAACGACGCAGAGAAAAACTATTCGCCCACAGAAAAGGAGTGCTTGGCAATTATATGGGGAATTCGTAAAATGCGGCCCTACCTAGAAGGTTACAAATTCGTTGTAATCACTGACCACTTATCGCTTAAATGGCTTAATTCTATTGAGAGTCCTTCTGGACGGATCGCTAGATGGGCGCTGGAACTCCAGCAATTTAACTTCACTGTACAATACCGTAAGGGCAAACACAACGTGGTAGCAGACGCACTGTCACGGCAACCAAATGAAGCTCTCCAACGGATTACTTTGAATACAAACAATTTGCCAGAGTGCGCGTGGCTAAGGAAGAAGTTTGAGGAAGTCACCCAGGATCCAAGCAAGTACCCGGACTTCATCATCATTGATGGTCAATTATTTCGACATCTCCCACGAAATGCGAGCGACGAAGACTGCGCTCCCTGGAAACTGTGCGTAGCCAAATCCCAGCGAGACCGCGTTTTACATGAAAATCACGATAGTCCTAGTGCTGGCCATCTAGGGATCCGTAAGACTATCGCTCGAATCGCAAATCGATATTATTGGACTGGAATGTTCCGGGACATTAGTCGTTATGTCCGAAAATGCCAGTCCTGTCAACAGTACAAAGCTAGCCAGCAGCCACCGGCCGGAGAAATGTTAACCAGAATCCCTGACGAGCCATGGTCCATCTTGTGTGCCGACTTCGTTGGTCCACTACCTCGCTCCAAACATGGGAATAGTATATTGCTGGTATTTTTCGACAAATTTCCGAAGTGGACGGAGTTAGTGCCACTGCGAAAAGCTACATCAGAGGGTTTACTGAAGGCATTTCGAGAGAGGATACTAGCGCGTTACGGAGTACCGAGAATTCTCATCACCGACAAAGGGACTCAGTTTAAAAGCAGGTCTTTCCAGCGGTATTTAAAAGAAATTGGAGTTCAACAACAGCTGACAGCGCCGTATACTCCTCAGGAGAATCCAACATAGCGAGCGAACCGGACAGTCAAGACTATGATCGCCCAATTTGCAAACGACCAACATAAGCTATGGGATGAAAAATTACCGGAGATCTCACTTGCAATAAACACCAGCGTATCAGAAACAACGGGTTACAGTCCAGCATTTTTAACACAAGGCCGAGAGCCACGTCTCCCACGAGCACTCTACGACGAAGCAGTTTGCGGTACAGGAACCAGAGAGAAAGAACCATCCGACCGAGCCACGCAGCTACAGGAGGTTTTCACGATTGTACGCCATAACCTGACCAAAGCATCTAAGGATCAGGCTCGCCACTACAATCTACGCCGGAGGCATTGGAAACCCAAAATCGGACAGAAGGTCATGAGTCGTCAACACCCATTATCGAAAGCAATCAATGACTTCAACGCAAAGCTTGCTCCAAAATACGACGGGCCGTTTATCGTCACCGGGTTCACGTCAGGAGTTATTGCACGAGTTAAAAAGGACGGGAAGACGACCGAACGAACAGTCCATTTAAGCGATTTTAAACCGTTCTACTCTTAACATTTTTATTATAATCTTATAATTCAGCCAGACATTACTAGTTATACTAATAACAGCTTTATTTTCCTTTTCCTTTTGTTTTCTCACTCTTCTCTTTCTTTTTCTGTTCTCTTTCTATTCACTAGCACCACTAGCACCAAGAGAACTCGAGGAAATTCTTAAAAACAAAAGGCAAATTCTTCCAACGGATGCTGAGCATCACCGAGCAAACCCGGCACACTAATTTATTGGACTCAAATTTCCTGGAGGTCCCTTCAAAGACGGGACGCATACGGGTATTTGCCCCGGGAGTCAGTCCAGGGCATCATCGGCCTCACCCATCTGATGAAACCAACCATCTAACCGATACACACAGAGCAGGTACCAAAGCAGCAGCGCTTAGAAACATCCGAGGGGTAACGAAGTTAAAGTCACCACAACCCCGACCGGAAGATCTCGCTTCCAGGGCGGTCCCAAAATCGACCACTATCCATGCAGTCCTCGAACGATCGGGCTTAGTGTCCAGCCCCGCAGCCATAAGCTCGCGAATACCGCTTAGACGGATAAGTGCCGAGTTAATGGCGGGCGCGACGTCGACGGAATGCCGACCAGCGTCCGATCACATGTTAACAACAACACCACCAGACGAGCCCGTAGATAATCCGACTATCTCCGCACAGGCGATTGACCCAATTTGGAAAATGAAGCCAGAACAGTCAATGGGGGCAGGTGAGGTTGGCAGTAATAAAGAGGCCACCGCACCCGACAAGCTACGTAGTCGAAGGTCGGGATCGTCATCTGACAAGATGGGGACACGCGACAGTAGCACCAGTAGCAGTCAAAGCGATACGAGCAACAGTAGCAGCAACAGTGGTCGCTCCACCAGTAGTAGCGAAAATTCCTACCAAGCAAACCACGGCCCACGCCGTACGAGAAAGAACCCCCGACTGACGCTCGACAGCGCGCCGCAGAGGGCGAGCCCGAGTCTCAACAAAGCCGAAGTGGAAGATATCCTACAACATCTTCGACAACACCCGCAGCGAAGAGCCAACAGAGGTTCGTTCATAAGAACGATAGAGGGGCAGCGGATACGATTTTCCTGGAATGGCGGAGGGAGGATCTGGACGAACTATCTTCCTCCCTATCCGAAGTAGAGGGGAAATGTGAGGACGAAAGTCACTACCTTCGTTTTCGCCTAACATCCTTAGTCACTGTTCATTTTGCGTTAATATTTCGCATGTGACCTCTAAATCCCTGCATCAATTTTTCTTAATCACCTGTGAATTATTATTCTATAATAATATTATTTCATTATTATTTAAAGGCACAGGCTTGCACATCACACTTTCCCATCTTTTATTTATTAGTTAGGCATTTGAAATTACAGTTAGTAGCATGTTAATCAAATTAGTCTCATAAACATCATTTACTTTTCATCAAACATTAATCCCACCATTAAACTAAAGCTTCATGTAAACATCAACTTAATAACCCCATGTCACCCGGTTAACATCACTAGGCCGTGGTGAAAAATAAATGCATGCAAAAAGACGAACAGCTGAGACAAAAACCCACCATGAGTCTGCTGTGCTGCTAAGCTAAGGTAACTTAGACAAAGATCAGAAAATTAAAATTCATTCTTGCTGCGGCAGCCAACTCGGTAAGTCATAATAAATTTCTTAGCTCCTGAAATCTTTTCACAGCATTGTGCCGTAGTGACCAGTGCTATACTCGCTATATTTTCTAAGTCTTTTCGACGTTGCTTCGCAGTGCTCAGCTTGATATTTTTCTAAGCCTTTTCATTGCATTGTGCCGTAGTGACCAGTGCTATACTCGCGTATATTTTCTAAGTCTTTTCGACGTTGCATCGCAGTGCTAAGCTTGTTATTTTTCTAAGTCTTTTCATAGCATTGTGCCGTAGTGACAAGTGCTATACTCGCGTATATTTTCTAAGTCTTTACGACGTTGCATCGCAGTGCTCAGCTTGATATTTTTCTAAGTCTTTTCATAGCATTGTGCCGTAGTGACCAGTGTTTTACTCGCGTATATTTTCTAAGTCTTTTCGACGTTGCATCGCAGTGCTCAGCTGTATATTTTTCTAAGTCTTTTCATAGCATTGTGCCGTAGTGACCAGTGCTATACTCGCGTATATTTTCTAAGTCTTTTCTACGTTGCATCGCAGTGCTCAGCTTGATATTTTTCTAAGTCTTTTCATAGCATTGTGCCGTAGTGACCAGTGCTGTACTCGCGTATATTTTCTAAGCCTTTTCGACGTTGCATCGCAGTGCTCAGCTGGATTGTTCTAAGTCTTTTCATAGCATTGTGCCGTAGTGACCAGTGTTATGCTCGCGTATATTTTCTAAGTCTTTTCGACGTTGCATCGCAGTGCTCAGCTGCATATTTTTCTAAGTCTTTTCATAGCATTGTGCCGTAGTGACCAGTGCTATACTCGCGTATATTTTCTAAGTCTTTTCGACGTTGCATCGCAGTGCTCAGCCTTATATTCTTCCAAGTCTTTTCATAGCATTGTGCCGTAGTGACCAATGCTATACTCGCGTATATTTTCTAAGTCTTTCCGACGTTGTATCGCAGTACCCAGCGTGAAATCTTTTCTAAGTCTTTTCATAGCATTATGCCATAGTGACTTGCGCTATGTACATACGATTTCCCAAGCCTATTACGTCGAGACGTAGTACCCGGTGAGAATTTATACTAACTAAGCGTCTCTTTAACATGCCGACTGGACGTTCGCAGTACGTCGGGAAACCCTAAAGAAAACGAGGACTACGCAGGACAGTGGACACCGAATAATAAGTTTATCCTTTTTTTCTCTCATTTGTTTAAATTAATAAAAAACCCGGTCATGAAGACCATAAAATTAATGTAAGTGTAAATTAAGAAAAAAACTGAAATAAAGTACATGAACTGAAACCACGGAACGAGTAATTAATTCACACCTGATATAATAAAATTTTGTAGACGAACCCTGGACACCGGCGAGTGATACCCCGGCCTGAGAAGGTTCGTTACAATGGCGCCCGAGCAGGGACTACGTGTCTAAAAAAAAAAAAACAAAAAAACAGTTTACGAAGTCATACGCCGCGTACGGGAAATAAATCTGAAATAAATGTAATTCAATAACCCAGGACTAAGAGACTTTTTGTATAACAAAAACAAAAACAAAAAAAAAAAAAGTTTATAAAGTCATACGCCGCGTACGGAAAATAAAATTCAATTAGTGACTAAATAAACTCAGTGACTAACTTTTTGTCTAGGACAAAAGGGTCCAACTAATCAATAAAGACATTCGCCGCGCACGGAAAATTTTAGATGTAAAAATTAAACAGTGCTCGGGGGGAAAAAAAAAAGATGAAAAAAAATCTATTCATATTAACTTAAAGAATAGAAATTGATTCGTCCGTCGCGATAGGAGTAATCAATCGAAGTGAATAAAAAAAAAAAACTGTTACAAGATTTTTTTTTTAGGAAAAGAGGAAAAAAAAACAAAAGATTTTTTTTTTAGGAGGAAGAGAAAAAAACCACCGCTAATAAATTAACAATTTTGTGAAATCGTATCCAAACTCGATAGTTGACAATCTCAGTGATCGCAATCGAAACTTTTGGCAACACGATGTTGATCACAACATGGGTGTTTTCTTTGAAGAAGGAGGACCTTGTGACCTACGCACTTGAATTTAACTTCGATCCCACAGGTACAGTAGAGGAGCTTCGAAAACGCTTCAGTGGTTTCATCAACAACAAGGAGTACAAAGACGAACAAGGGCAAAGGCTGTTGGACCTGCAAACCAAGCACCGCCGCGCAGTGTCAACAGCACCACCGGCTGTGGATCCTATCGAGAAATTCACACCCCCAACTACCGCAATGCTCGGCATCCCAGTCACCGTAGATGCCACCCCATTACCGACACTTCAGATGTCTGGACCAACCCACCTAACTACAGCCATACGGTCGGAAGACCCCTATCTAGCAGTAATAGAACGGATTCGAAAGTGGTCAGTGAAATTTGACGGGAAAAGAGACCCACTAGCTTTCATAGAGAGAGTGGAAGAATTGGCCGAGGTCTACCAGATCAGCAAGACCTATCTACCTCGCACGATGCCCCAGCTCCTTACCGATCGCGCTCTCACATGGTACCGCAACAACAATGAACACTGGACTAACTGGGTATTATTTAAAAATGCATTTTTAAAATTTTTCCTACCTCCTAGATATTTGGAACGAATCGACGACGAGATAAGAACCAGATTTCAAAAGCCACCAGAGCCATTCAAGGATTTTGTGCTGGACCTCCAAAATCTGATGCGCCACGCCGGCTACAGCGAGGAGCAGAAACTCGAGCGAATCTTTAGAAATGCGCATCCGGACTACCAATGGTACATCCGAAGAAAGGACTTTTCGACACTAAAAGAACTGGTCAACATGGCAGATGATCTAGAAACTATACAGACCCACGAGCCCGACCGCATGCAGAAAGGTAACATGCGAACAGAACATCACCGTATGTTGCAACAACGAGGCCGACGCGATGACGTACCAGCCATTCCCCCTCCGGTAGATGGACCGAGAGGTCAAGGAATGGAGATCAATCCACGGGTGGCATGTCGAAATTGTGGTGAAGAGGGACACTTGCGACAAACATGTAGAAACACCCAAAGGCTGTTCTGCAGGGTGTGTGAACGTCGTAATACTATGATAATTCAGTGCTGTAGAAGACCGTCGGCAAACGCCGGCGAGGATCGTCCGGACCGAGGAGGGGCGAATCCTCCAGGAGAAAATCCTCGATCAACCCAGTAAAACAACTTCACCAAAACAACAATCACATCTCTCTGTTACCATGGACACATTGCCAGCCCTAGCCACGATAGACACTGGAGCCACGCGCAGCTTTCTTAGCCAACTCTTTGCGAGCCACTCTCCGATGCGGTAGCCACGCTCGCCGATGGATCAGTGAAACTCTTGCGCCACGCCGTAGGAGTTAATATTCAATTGGGTAACATCGACCGCAAATTCACGTTTTTAGTTATGCCAGACGATATTTCCCCAGAAACCCGGCCATGCAGGCCATCATCGATGAAGAAATTAACAAGCTGTTAGACAAAGGGTGCATCGAGCCATCGCGCAGTCCGCACAGCGCACCTATTGTCCTGGTTAAGAAGAAAACGGGTGCTTGGCGGCTGTGTGTGGACTATCGAGCTCTTAACAGTCAGTCGGTCCCCGACGCCTACCCGCTACCACGCATCACTCACATCCTGGATAGGCTACGCGACGCCAAGTACATCAGTAGCCTCGACCTTAAAGATGGCTATTGGCAAATACCGATGGAGGCCGAAAGTCGGAAATACACAGCCTTTACTGTGCCCGGACGAGGATTGTTTCAGTGGCGAGTCATGCCGTTTGGCCTCCACTCCGCTCCCGCGACGTTTCAGCGTGCTCTCGACCGAGTTATAGGACCTGATCTTGAGCCTTTCTCTTTCGCCTATTTAGATGACATAGTGGTCACAGGCAGGACTTTCGACGAACACATGAATAATCTCAAGGAGGTCTTTCACCGGCTTCAAGCGGCAAATCTACGAATAAACGCGGAAAAATGCGAGTTCTTTAAAAGGAAAATAAAATAATTAGGGCACGTGGTCAGCTCCGAAAGAATTCATACCGACCCGGATAAAATTGCCACTATACGAGATCTCGAACCTCCTCAAAATGTCCGAGGAGTGCGACGCTTTCTCGGCATAGCCTCCTGGTACCGGCGGTTTATCCCTGACTTCGCAGCTGTCGTACAACCGTTGACCTCTCTTCTGAAAAAGGGCAAGCACTGGAAATGGGGCGAATCACAACAAAAGGCTTTCCAAGATCTTAACGATAAACTAACGGAAGCTCCAGTTTTAACATGTCCTGACTTCGAGCAGACATTTATTCTTCAGACAGATGCTAGCGACGTGGGCCTTGGGGCGGTTTTGACACAAAACATCGAGGGCTCCGAACGTGCAATAGCCTACGCAAGCCGACATTTAAACGACGCAGAGAAAAACTATTCGCCCACAGAAAAGGAGTGCTTGGCAATTATATGGGGAATTCGTAAAATGCGGCCCTACCTAGAAGGTTACAAATTCGTTGTAATCACTGACCACTTATCGCTTAAATGGCTTAATTCTATTGAGAGTCCTTCTGGACGGATCGCTAGATGGGCGCTGGAACTCCAGCAATTTAACTTCACTGTACAATACCGTAAGGGCAAACACAACGTGGTAGCAGACGCACTGTCACGGCAACCAAATGAAGCTCTCCAACGGATTACTTTGAATACAAACAATTTGCCAGAGTGCGCGTGGCTAAGGAAGAAGTTTGAGGAAGTCACCCAGGATCCAAGCAAGTACCCGGACTTCATCATCATTGATGGTCAATTATTTCGACATCTCCCACGAAATGCGAGCGGCGAAGACTGCGCTCCCTGGAAACTGTGCGTAGCCAAATCCCAGCGAGACCGCGTTTTACATGAAAATCACGATAGTCCTAGTGCTGGCCATCTAGGGATCCGTAAGACTATCGCTCGAATCGCAAATCGATATTATTGGACTGGAATGTTCCGGGACATTAGTCGTTATGTCCGAAAATGCCAGTCCTGTCAACAGTACAAAGCTAGCCAGCAGCCACCGGCCGGAGAAATGTTAACCAGAATCCCTGACGAGCCATGGTCCATCTTGTGTGCCGACTTCGTTGGTCCACTACCTCGCTCCAAACATGGGAATAGTATATTGCTGGTATTTTTCGACAAATTTCCGAAGTGGACGGAGTTAGTGCCACTGCGAAAAGCTACATCAGAGGGTTTACTGAAGGCATTTCGAGAGAGGATACTAGCGCGTTACGGAGTACCGAGAATTCTCATCACCGACAAAGGGACTCAGTTTAAAAGCAGGTCTTTCCAGCGGTATTTAAAAGAAATTGGAGTTCAACAACAGCTGACAGCGCCGTATACTCCTCAGGAGAATCCAACATAGCGAGCGAACCGGACAGTCAAGACTATGATCGCCCAATTTGCAAACGACCAACATAAGCTATGGGATGAAAAATTACCGGAGATCTCACTTGCAATAAACACCAGCGTATCAGAAACAACGGGTTACAGTCCAGCATTTTTAACACAAGGCCGAGAGCCACGTCTCCCACGAGCACTCTACGACGAAGCAGTTTGCGGTACAGGAACCAGAGAGAAAGAACCATCCGACCGAGCCACGCAGCTACAGGAGGTTTTCACGATTGTACGCCATAACCTGACCAAAGCATCTAAGGATCAGGCTCGCCACTACAATCTACGCCGGAGGCATTGGAAACCCAAAATCGGACAGAAGGTCATGAGTCGTCAACACCCATTATCGAAAGCAATCAATGACTTCAACGCAAAGCTTGCTCCAAAATACGACGGGCCGTTTATCGTCACCGGGTTCACGTCAGGAGTTATTGCACGAGTTAAAAAGGACGGGAAGACGACCGAACGAACAGTCCATTTAAGCGATTTTAAACCGTTCTACTCTTAACATTTTTATTATAATCTTATAATTCAGCCAGACATTACTAGTTATACTAATAACAGCTTTATTTTCCTTTTCCTTTTGTTTTCTCACTCTTCTCTTTCTTTTTCTGTTCTCTTTCTATTCACTAGCACCACTAGCACCAAGAGAACTCGAGGAAATTCTTAAAAACAAAAGGCAAATTCTTCCAACGGATGCTGAGCATCACCGAGCAAACCCGGCACACTAATTTATTGGACTCAAATTTCCTGGAGGTCCCTTCAAAGACGGGACGCATACGGGTATTTGCCCCGGGAGTCAGTCCAGGGCATCATCGGCCTCACCCATCTGATGAAACCAACCATCTAACCGATACACACAGAGCAGGTACCAAAGCAGCAGCGCTTAGAAACATCCGAGGGGTAACGAAGTTAAAGTCACCACAACCCCGACCGGAAGATCTCGCTTCCAGGGCGGTCCCAAAATCGACCACTATCCATGCAGTCCTCGAACGATCGGGCTTAGTGTCCAGCCCCGCAGCCATAAGCTCGCGAATACCGCTTAGACGGATAAGTGCCGAGTTAATGGCGGGCGCGACGTCGACGGAATGCCGACCAGCGTCCGATCACATGTTAACAACAACACCACCAGACGAGCCCGTAGATAATCCGACTATCTCCGCACAGGCGATTGACCCAATTTGGAAAATGAAGCCAGAACAGTCAATGGGGGCAGGTGAGGTTGGCAGTAATAAAGAGGCCACCGCACCCGACAAGCTACGTAGTCGAAGGTCGGGATCGTCATCTGACAAGATGGGGACACGCGACAGTAGCACCAGTAGCAGTCAAAGCGATACGAGCAACAGTAGCAGCAACAGTGGTCGCTCCACCAGTAGTAGCGAAAATTCCTACCAAGCAAACCACGGCCCACGCCGTACGAGAAAGAACCCCCGACTGACGCTCGACAGCGCGCCGCAGAGGGCGAGCCCGAGTCTCAACAAAGCCGAAGTGGAAGATATCCTACAACATCTTCGACAACACCCGCAGCGAAGAGCCAACAGAGGTTCGTTCATAAGAACGATAGAGGGGCAGCGGATACGATTTTCCTGGAATGGCGGAGGGAGGATCTGGACGAACTATCTTCCTCCCTATCCGAAGTAGAGGGGAAATGTGAGGACGAAAGTCACTACCTTCGTTTTCGCCTAACATCCTTAGTCACTGTTCATTTTGCGTTAATATTTCGCATGTGACCTCTAAATCCCTGCATCAATTTTTCTTAATCACCTGTGAATTATTATTCTATAATAATATTATTTCATTATTATTTAAAGGCACAGGCTTGCACATCACACTTTCCCATCTTTTATTTATTAGTTAGGCATTTGAAATTACAGTTAGTAGCATGTTAATCAAATTAGTCTCATAAACATCATTTACTTTTCATCAAACATTAATCCCACCATTAAACTAAAGCTTCATGTAAACATCAACTTAATAACCCCATGTCACCCGGTTAACATCACTAGGCCGTGGTGAAAAATAAATGCATGCAAAAAGACGAACAGCTGAGACAAAAACCCACCATGAGTCTGCTGTGCTGCTAAGCTAAGGTAACTTAGACAAAGATCAGAAAATTAAAATTCATTCTTGCTGCGGCAGCCAACTCGGTAAGTCATAATAAATTTCTTAGCTCCTGAAATCTTTTCACAGCATTGTGCCGTAGTGACCAGTGCTATACTCGCTATATTTTCTAAGTCTTTTCGACGTTGCTTCGCAGTGCTCAGCTTGATATTTTTCTAAGCCTTTTCATTGCATTGTGCCGTAGTGACCAGTGCTATACTCGCGTATATTTTCTAAGTCTTTTCGACGTTGCATCGCAGTGCTAAGCTTGTTATTTTTCTAAGTCTTTTCATAGCATTGTGCCGTAGTGACCAGTGCTGTACTCGCGTATATTTTCTAAGCCTTTTCGACGTTGCATCGCAGTGCTCAGCTGGATTGTTCTAAGTCTTTTCATAGCATTGTGCCGTAGTGACCAGTGTTATGCTCGCGTATATTTTCTAAGTCTTTTCGACGTTGCATCGCAGTGCTCAGCTGCATATTTTTCTAAGTCTTTTCATAGCATTGTGCCGAAGTGACCAGTGCTATACTCGCGTATATTTTCTAAGTCTTTTCGTCGTTGCATCGCAGTGCTCAGCCTTATATTCTTCCAAGTCTTTTCATAGCATTGTGCCGTAGTGACCAATGCTATACTCGCGTATATTTTCTAAGTCTTTCCGACGTTGTATCGCAGTACCCAGCGTGAAATCTTTTCTAAGTCTTTTCATAGCATTATGCCATAGTGACTTGCGCTATGTACATACGATTTCCCAAGCCTATTACGTCGAGACGTAGTACCCGGTGAGAATTTATACTAACTAAGCGTCTCTTTAACATGCCGACTGGACGTTCGCAGTACGTCGGGAAACCCTAAAGAAAACGAGGACTACGCAGGACAGTGGACACCGAATAATAAGTTTATCCTTTTTTTCTCTCATTTGTTTAAATTAATAAAAAACCCGGTCATGAAGACCATAAAATTAATGTAAGTGTAAATTAAGAAAAAAACTGAAATAAAGTACATGAACTGAAACCACGGAACGAGTAATTAATTCACACCTGATATAATAAAATTTTGTAGACGAACCCTGGACACCAGCGAGTGATACCCCGGCCTGAGAAGGTTCGTTACAATGGCGCCCGAGCAGGGACTACGTGTCTAAAAAAAAAAAAACAAAAAAACAGTTTACGAAGTCATACGCCGCGTACGGGAAATAAATCTGAAATAAATGTAATTCAATAACCCAGGACTAAGAGACTTTTTGTATAACAAAAACAAAAACAAAAAAAAAAAAAGTTTATAAAGTCATACGCCGCGTACGGAAAATCAAATTCAATTAGTGACTAAATAAACTCAGTGACTAACTTTTTGTCTAGGACAAAAGGGTCCAACTAATCAATAAAGACATTCGCCGCGCACGGAAAATTTTAGATGTAAAAATTAAACAGTGCTCGGGGGGAAAAAAAAAAGATGAAAAGAAATCTATTCATATTAACTTAAAGAATAGAAATTGATTCGTCCGTCGCGATAGGAGTAATCAATCGAAGTGAATAAAAAAAAAAAAACTGTTACAAGATTTTTTTTTTAGGAAAAGAGGAAAAAAAAACAAAAGATTTTTTTTTAGGAGGAAGAGAAAAAAACCACCGCTAATAAATTAACAATTTTGTGAAATCGTATCCAAACTCGATAGTTGACAATCTCAGTGATCGCAATCGAAACTTTTGGCAACACGATGTTGATCACAACATGGGTGTTTTCTTTGAAGAAGGAGGACCTTGTGACCTACGCACTTGAATTTAACTTCGATCCCACAGGTACAGTAGAGGAGCTTCGAAAACGCTTCAGTGGTTTCATCAACAACAAGGAGTACAAAGACGAACAAGGGCAAAGGCTGTTGGACCTGCAAACCAAGCACCGCCGCGCAGTGTCAACAGCACCACCGGCTGTGGATCCTATCGAGAAATTCACACCCCCAACTACAGCAATGCTCGGCATCCCAGTCACCGTAGATGCCACCCCATTACCGACACTTCAGATGTCTGGACCAACCCACCTAGCTACAGCCATACGGTCGGAAGACCCCTATCTAGCAGTAATAGAACGGATTCGAAAGTGGTCAGTGAAATTTGACGGGAAAAGAGACCCACTAGCTTTCATAGAGAGAGTGGAAGAATTGGCCGAGGTCTACCAGATCAGCAAGACCTATCTACCTCGCACGATGCCCCAGCTCCTTACCGATCGCGCTCTCACATGGTACCGCAACAACAATGAACACTGGACTAACTGGGTATTATTTAAAAATGCATTTTTAAAATTTTTCCTACCTCCTAGATATTTGGAACGAATCGACGACGAGATAAGAACCAGATTTCAAAAGCCACCAGAGCCATTCAAGGATTTTGTGCTGGACCTCCAAAATCTGATGCGCCACGCCGGCTACAGCGAGGAGCAGAAACTCGAGCGAATCTTTAGAAATGCGCATCCGGACTACCAATGGTACATCCGAAGAAAGGACTTTTCGACACTAAAAGAACTGGTCAACATGGCAGATGATCTAGAAACTATACAGACCCACGAGCCCGACCGCATGCAGAAAGGTAACATGCGAACAGAACATCACCGTATGTTGCAACAACGAGGCCGACGCGATGACGTACCAGCCATTCCCCCTCCGGTAGATGGACCGAGAGGTCAAGGAATGGAGATCAATCCACGGGTGGCATGTCGAAATTGTGGTGAAGAGGGACACTTGCGACAAACATGTAGAAACACCCAAAGGCTGTTCTGCTGGGTGTGTGAACGTCGTAATACTATGATAATTCAGTGCTGTAGAAGACCGTCGGCAAACGCCGGCGAGGATCGTCCGGACCGAGGAGGGGCGAATCCTCCAGGAGAAAATCCTCGATCAACCCAGTAAAACAACTTCACCATAACAACAATCACATCTCTCTGTTACCATGGACACATTGCCAGCCCTAGCCACGATAGACACTGGAGCCACGCGCAGCTTTCTTAGCCAACTCTTTGCGAGCCACTCTCCGATGCGGTAGCCACGCTCGCCGATGGATCAGTGAAACTCTTGCGCCACGCCGTAGGAGTTAATATTCAATTGGGTAACATCGACCGCAAATTCACGTTTTTAGTTATGCCAGACGATATTTCCCCAGAAACCCGGCCATACAGGCCATCATCGATGAAGAAATTAACAAGCTGTTAGACAAAGGGTGCATCGAGCCATCGCGCAGTCCGCACAGCGCACCTATTGTCCTGGTTAAGAAGAAAACGGGTGCTTGGCGGCTGTGTGTGGACTATCGAGCTCTTAACAGTCAGTCGGTCCCCGACGCCTACCCGCTACCACGCATCACTCACATCCTGGATAGGCTACGCGACGCCAAGTACATCAGTAGCCTCGACCTTAAAGATGGCTACTGGCAAATACCGATGGAGGCCGAAAGTCGGAAATACACAGCCTTTACTGTGCCCGGACGAGGATTGTTTCAGTGGCGAGGCATGCCGTTTGGCCTCCACTCCGCTCCCGCGACGTTTCAGCGTGCTCTCGACCGAGTTATAGGACCTGATCTTGAGCCTTTCTCTTTCGCCTATTTAGATGACATAGTGGTCACAGGCAGGACTTTCGACGAACACATGAATAATCTCAAGGAGGTCTTTCACCGGCTTCAAGCGGCAAATCTACGAATAAACGCGGAAAAATGCGAGTTCTTTAAAAGGAAAATAAAATAATTAGGGCACGTGGTCAGCTCCGAAAGAATTCATACCAACCCGGATAAAATTGCCACTATACGAGATCTCGAACCTCCTCAAAATGTCCGAGGAGTGCGACGCTTTCTCGGCATAGCCTCCTGGTACCGGCGGTTTATCCCTGACTTCGCAGCTGTCGTACAACCGTTGACCTCTCTTCTGAAAAAGGGCAAGCACTGGAAATGGGGCGAATCACAACAAAAGGCTTTCCAAGATCTTAACGATAAACTAACGGAAGCTCCAGTTTTAACATGTCCTGACTTCGAGCAGACATTTATTCTTCAGACAGATGCTAGCGACGTGGGCCTTGGGGCGGTTTTGACACAAAACATCGAGGGCTCCGAACGTGTAATAGCCTACGCAAGCCGACATTTAAACGACGCAGAGAAAAACTATTCGCCCACAGAAAAGGAGTGCTTGGCAATTATATGGGGAATTCGTAAAATGCGGCCCTACCTAGAAGGTTACAAATTCGTTGTAATCACTGACCACTTATCGCTTAAATGGCTTAATTCTATTGAGAGTCCTTCTGGACGGATCGCTAGATGGGCGCTGGAACTCCAGCAATTTAACTTCACTGTACAATACCGTAAGGGCAAACACAACGTGGTAGCAGACGCACTGTCACGGCAACCAAATGAAGCTCTCCAACGGATTACTTTGAATACAAACAATTTGCCAGAGTGCGCGTGGCTAAGGAAGAAGTTTGAGGAAGTCACCCAGGATCCAAGCAAGTACCCGGACTTCATCATCATTGATGGTCAATTATTTCGACATCTCCCACGAAATGCGAGCGACGAAGACTGCGCTCCCTGGAAACTGTGCGTAGCCAAATCCTAGCGAGACCGCGTTTTACATGAAAATCACGATAGTCCTAGTGCTGGCCATCTAGGGATCCGTAAGACTATCGCTCGAATCGCAAATCGATATTATTGGACTGGAATGTTCCGGGACATTAGTCGTTATGTCCGAAAATGCCAGTCCTGTCAACAGTACAAAGCTAGCCAGCAGCCACCGGCCGGAGAAATGTTAACCAGAATCCCTGACGAGCCATGATCCATCTTGTGTGCCGACTTCGTTGGTCCACTACCTCGCTCCAAACATGGGAATAGTATATTGCTGGTATTTTTCGACAAATTTCCGAAGTGGACGGAGTTAGTGCCACTGCGAAAAGCTACATCAGAGGGTTTACTGAAGGCATTTCGAGAGAGGATACTAGCGCGTTACGGAGTACCGAGAATTCTCATCACCGACAAAGGGACTCAGTTTAAAAGCAGGTCTTTCCAGCGGTATTTAAAAGAAATTGGAGTTCAACAACAGCTGACAGCGCCGTATACTCCTCAGGAGAATCCAACATAGCGAGCGAACCGGACAGTCAAGACTATGATCGCCCAATTTGCAAACGACCAACATAAGCTATGGGATGAAAAATTACCGGAGATCTCACTTGCAATAAACACCAGCGTATCAGAAACAACGGGTTACAGTCCAGCATTTTTAACACAAGGCCGAGAGCCACGTCTCCCACGAGCACTCTACGACGAAGCAGTTTGCGGTACAGGAACCAGAGAGAAAGAACCATCCGACCGAGCCACGCAGCTACAGGAGGTTTTCACGATTGTACGCCATAACCTGACCAAAGCATCTAAGGATCAGGCTCGCCACTACAATCTACGCCGGAGGCATTGGAAACCCAAAATCGGACAGAAGGTCATGAGTCGTCAACACCCATTATCGAAAGCAATCAATGACTTCAACGCAAAGCTTGCTCCAAAATACGACGGGCCGTTTATCGTCACCGGGTTCACGTCAGGAGTTATTGCACGAGTTAAAAAGGACGGGAAGACGACCGAACGAACAGTCCATTTAAGCGATTTTAAACCGTTCTACTCTTAACATTTTTATTATAATCTTATAATTCAGCCAGACATTACTAGTTATACTAATAACAGCTTTATTTTCCTTTTCCTTTTGTTTTCTCACTCTTCTCTTTCTTTTTCTGTTCTCTTTCTATTCACTAGCACCACTAGCACCAAGAGAACTCGAGGAAATTCTTAAAAACAAAAGGCAAATTCTTCCAACGGATGCTGAGCATCACCGAGCAAACCCGGCACACTAATTTATTGGACTCAAATTTCCTGGAGGTCCCTTCAAAGACGGGACGCATACGGGTATTTGCCCCGGGAGTCAGTCCAGGGCATCATCGGCCTCACCCATCTGATGAAACCAACCATCTAACCGCTACACACAGAGCAGGTATCAAAGCAGCAGCGCTTAGAAACATCCGAGGGGTAACGAAGTTAAAGTCACCACAACCCCGACCGGAAGATCTCGCTTCCAGGGCGGTCCCAAAATCGACCACTATCCATGCAGTCCTCGAACGATCGGGCTTAGTGTCCAGCCCCGCAGCCATAAGCTCGCGAATACCGCTTAGACGGATAAGTGCCGAGTTAATGGCGGGCGCGACGTCGACGGAATGCCGACCAGCGTCCGATCACATGTTAACAACAACACCACCAGACGAGCCCGTAGATAATCCGACTATCTCCGCACAGGCGATTGACCCAATTTGGAAAATGAAGCCAGAACAGTCAATGGGGGCAGGTGAGGTTGGCAGTAATAAAGAGGCCACCGCACCCGACAAGCTACGTAGTCGAAGGTCGGGATCGTCATCTGACAAGATGGGGACACGCGACAGTAGCACCAGTAGCAGTCAAAGCGATACGAGCAACAGTAGCAGCAACAGTGGTCGCTCCACCAGTAGTAGCGAAAATTCCTACCAAGCAAACCACGGCCCACGCCGTACGAGAAAGAACCCCCGACTGACGCTCGACAGCGCGCCGCAGAGGGCGAGCCCGAGTCTCAACAAAGCCGAAGTGGAAGATATCCTACAACATCTTCGACAACACCCGCAGCGAAGAGCCAACAGAGGTTCGTTCATAAGAACGATAGAGGGGCAGCGGATACGATTTTCCTGGAATGGCGGAGGGAGGATCTGGACGAACTATCTTCCTCCCTATCCGAAGTAGAGGGGAAATGTGAGGACGAAAGTCACTACCTTCGTTTTCGCCTAACATCCTTAGTCACTGTTCATTTTGCGTTAATATTTCGCATGTGACCTCTAAATCCCTGCATCAATTTTTCTTAATCACCTGTGAATTATTATTCTATAATAATATTATTTCATTATTATTTAAAGGCACAGGCTTGCACATCACACTTTCCCATCTTTTATTTATTAGTTAGGCATTTGAAATTACAGTTAGTAGCATGTTAATCAAATTAGTCTCATAAACATCATTTACTTTTCATCAAACATTAATCCCACCATTAAACTAAAGCTTCATGTAAACATCAACTTAATAACCCCATGTCACCCGGTTAACATCACTAGGCCGTGGTGAAAAATAAATGCATGCAAAAAGACGAACAGCTGAGACAAAAACCCACCATGAGTCTGCTGTGCTGCTAAGCTAAGGTAACTTAGACAAAGATCAGAAAATTAAAATTCATTCTTGCTGCGGCAGCCAACTCGGTAAGTCATAATAAATTTCTTAGCTCCTGAAATCTTTTCACAGCATTGTGCCGTAGTGACCAGTGCTATACTCGCTATATTTTCTAAGTCTTTTCGACGTTGCTTCGCAGTGCTCAGCTTGATATTTTTCTAAGCCTTTTCATTGCATTGTGCCGTAGTGACCAGTGCTATACTCGCGTATATTTTCTAAGTCTTTTCGACGTTGCATCGCAGTGCTAAGCTTGTTATTTTTCTAAGTCTTTTCATAGCATTGTGCCGTAGTGACAAGTGCTATACTCGCGTATATTTTCTAAGTCTTTACGACGTTGCATCGCAGTGCTCAGCTTGATATTTTTCTAAGTCTTTTCATAGCATTGTGCCGTAGTGACCAGTGTTATACTCGCGTATATTTTCTAAGTCTTTTCGACGTTGCATCGCAGTGCTCAGCTGTATATTTTTCTAAGTCTTTTCATAGCATTGTGCCGTAGTGACCAGTGCTATACTCGCGTATATTTTCTAAGTCTTTTCTACGTTGCATCGCAGTGCTCAGCTTGATATTTTTCTAAGTCTTTTCATAGCATTGTGCCGTAGTGACCAGTGCTGTACTCGCGTATATTTTCTAAGCCTTTTCGACGTTGCATCGCAGTGCTCAGCTGGATTGTTCTAAGTCTTTTCATAGCATTGTGCCGTAGTGACCAGTGTTATGCTCGCGTATATTTTCTAAGTCTTTTCGACGTTGCATCGCAGTGCTCAGCTGCATATTTTTCTAAGTCTTTTCATAGCATTGTGCCGTAGTGACCAGTGCTATACTCGCGTATATTTTCTAAGTCTTTTCGTCGTTGCATCGCAGTGCTCAGCCTTATATTCTTCCAAGTCTTTTCATAGCATTGTGCCGTAGTGACCAATGCTATACTCGCGTATATTTTCTAAGTCTTTCCGACGTTGTATCGCAGTACCCAGCGTGAAATCTTTTCTAAGTCTTTTCATAGCATTATGCCATAGTGACTTGCGCTATGTACATACGATTTCCCAAGCCTATTACGTCGAGACGTAGTACCCGGTGAGAATTTATACTAACTAAGCGTCTCTTTAACATGCCGACTGGACGTTCGCAGTACGTCGGGAAACCCTAAAGAAAACGAGGACTACGCAGGACAGTGGACACCGAATAATAAGTTTATCCTTTTTTTCTCTCATTTGTTTAAATTAATAAAAAACCCGGTCATGAAGACCATAAAATTAATGTAAGTGTAAATTAAGAAAAAAACTGAAATAAAGTACATGAACTGAAACCACGGAACGAGTAATTAATTCACACCTGATATAATAAAATTTTGTAGACGAACCCTGGACACCGGCGAGTGATACCCCGGCCTGAGAAGGTTCGTTACAATGGCGCCCGAGCAGGGACTACGTGTCTAAAAAAAAAAAAAACAAAAAAACAGTTTACGAAGTCATACGCCGCGTACGGGAAATAAATCTGAAATAAATGTAATTCAATAACCCAGGACTAAGAGACTTTTTGTATAACAAAAACAAAAACAAAAAAAAAAAAAGTTTATAAAGTCATACGCCGCGTACGGAAAATAAAATTCAATTAGTGACTAAATAAACTCAGTGACTAACTTTTTGTCTAGGACAAAAGGGTCCAACTAATCAATAAAGACATTCGCCGCGCACGGAAAATTTTAGATGTAAAAATTAAACAGTGCTCGGGGGGAAAAAAAAAAGATGAAAAGAAATCTATTCATATTAACTTAAAGAATAGAAATTGATTCGTCCGTCGCGATAGGAGTAATCAATCGAAGTGAATAAAAAAAAAAAACTGTTACAAGATTTTTTTTTTAGGAAAAGAGGAAAAAAAAACAAAAGATTTTTTTTTAGGAGGAAGAGAAAAAAACCACCGCTAATAAATTAACAATTTTGTGAAATCGTATCCAAACTCGATAGTTGACAATCTCAGTGATCGCAATCGAAACTTTTGGCAACACGATGTTGATCACAACATGGGTGTTTTCTTTGAAGAAGGAGGACCTTGTGACCTACGCACTTGAATTTAACTTCGATCCCACAGGTACAGTAGAGGAGCTTCGAAAACGCTTCAGTGGTTTCATCAACAACAAGGAGTACAAAGACGAACAAGGGCAAAGGCTGTTGGACCTGCAAACCAAGCACCGCCGCGCAGTGTCAACAGCACCACCGGCTGTGGATCCTATCGAGAAATTCACACCCCCAACTACAGCAATGCTCGGCATCCCAGTCACCGTAGATGCCACCCCATTACCGACACTTCAGATGTCTGGACCAACCCACCTAACTACAGCCATACGGTCGGAAGACCCCTATCTAGCAGTAATAGAACGGATTCGAAAGTGGTCAGTGAAATTTGACGGGAAAAGAGACCCACTAGCTTTCATAGAGAGAGTGGAAGAATTGGCCGAGGTCTACCAGATCAGCAAGACCTATCTACCTCGCACGATGCCCCAGCTCCTTACCGATCGCGCTCTCACATGGTACCGCAACAACAATGAACACTGGACTAACTGGGTATTATTTAAAAATGCATTTTTAAAATTTTTCCTACCTCCTAGATATTTGGAACGAATCGACGACGAGATAAGAACCAGATTTCAAAAGCCACCAGAGCCATTCAAGGATTTTGTGCTGGACCTCCAAAATCTGATGCGCCACGCCGGCTACAGCGAGGAGCAGAAACTCGAGCGAATCTTTAGAAATGCGCATCCGGACTACCAATGGTACATCCGAATAAAGGACTTTTCGACACTAAAAGAACTGGTCAACATGGCAGATGATCTAGAAACTATACAGACCCACGAGCCCGACCGCATGCAGAAAGGTAACATGCGAACAGAACATCACCGTATGTTGCAACAACGAGGCCGACGCGATGACGTACCAGCCATTCCCCCTCCGGTAGATGGACCGAGAGGTCAAGGAATGGAGATCAATCCACGGGTGGCATGTCGAAATTGTGGTGAAGAGGGACACTTGCGACAAACATGTAGAAACACCCAAAGGCTGTTCTGCTGGGTGTGTGAACGTCGTAATACTATGATAATTCAGTGCTGTAGAAGACCGTCGGCAAACGCCGGCGAGGATCGTCCGGACCGAGGAGGGGCGAATCCTCCAGGAGAAAATCCTCGATCAACCCAGTAAAACAACTTCACCATAACAACAATCACATCTCTCTGTTACCATGGACACATTGCCAGCCCTAGCCACGATAGACACTGGAGCCACGCGCAGCTTTCTTAGCCAACTCTTTGCGAGCCACTCTCCGATGCGGTAGCCACGCTCGCCGATGGATCAGTGAAACTCTTGCGCCACGCCGTAGGAGTTAATATTCAATTGGGTAACATCGACCGCAAATTCACGTTTTTAGTTATGCCAGACGATATTTCCCCAGAAACCCGGCCATGCAGGCCATCATCGATGAAGAAATTAACAAGCTGTTAGACAAAGGGTGCATCGAGCCATCGCGCAGTCCGCACAGCGCACCTATTGTCCTGGTTAAGAAGAAAACGGGTGCTTGGCGGCTGTGTGTGGACTATCGAGCTCTTAACAGTCAGTCGGTCCCCGACGCCTACCCGCTACCACGCATCACTCACATCCTGGATAGGCTACGCGACGCCAAGTACATCAGTAGCCTCGACCTTAAAGATGGCTACTGGCAAATACCGATGGAGGCCGAAAGTCGGAAATACACAGCCTTTACTGTGCCCGGACGAGGATTGTTTCAGTGGCGAGTCATGCCGTTTGGCCTCCACTCCGCTCCCGCGACGTTTCAGCGTGCTCTCGACCGAGTTATAGGACCTGATCTTGAGCCTTTCTCTTTCGCCTATTTAGATGACATAGTGGTCACAGGCAGGACTTTCGACGAACACATGAATAATCTCAAGGAGGTCTTTCACCGGCTTCAAGCGGCAAATCTACGAATAAACGCGGAAAAATGCGAGTTCTTTAAAAGGAAAATAAAATAATTAGGGCACGTGGTCAGCTCCGAAAGAATTCATACCGACCCGGATAAAATTGCCACTATACGAGATCTCGAACCTCCTCAAAATGTCCGAGGAGTGCGACGCTTTCTCGGCATAGCCTCCTGGTACCGGCGGTTTATCCCTGACTTCGCAGCTGTCGTACAACCGTTGACCTCTCTTCTGAAAAAGGGCAAGCACTGGAAATGGGGCGAATCACAACAAAAGGCTTTCCAAGATCTTAACGATAAACTAACGGAAGCTCCAGTTTTAACATGTCCTGACTTCGAGCAGACATTTATTCTTCAGACAGATGCTAGCGACGTGGGCCTTGGGGCGGTTTTGACACAAAACATCGAGGGCTCCGAACGTGTAATAGCCTACGCAAGCCGACATTTAAACGACGCAGAGAAAAACTATTCGCCCACAGAAAAGGAGTGCTTGGCAATTATATGGGGAATTCGTAAAATGCGGCCCTACCTAGAAGGTTACAAATTCGTTGTAATCACTGACCACTTATCGCTTAAATGGCTTAATTCTATTGAGAGTCCTTCTGGACGGATCGCTAGATGGGCGCTGGAACTCCAGCAATTTAACTTCACTGTACAATACCGTAAGGGCAAACACAACGTGGTAGCAGACGCACTGTCACGGCAACCAAATGAAGCTCTCCAACGGATTACTTTGAATACAAACAATTTGCCAGAGTGCGAGTGGCTAAGGAAGAAGTTTGAGGAAGTCACCCAGGATCCAAGCAAGTACCCGGACTTCATCATCATTGATGGTCAATTATTTCGACATCTCCCACGAAATGCGAGCGACGAAGACTGCGCTCCCTGGAAACTGTGCGTAGCCAAATCCCAGCGAGACCGCGTTTTACATGAAAATCACGATAGTCCTAGTGCTGGCCATCTAGGGATCCGTAAGACTATCGCTCGAATCGCAAATCGATATTATTGGACTGGAATGTTCCGGGACATTAGTCGTTATGTCCGAAAATGCCAGTCCTGTCAACAGTACAAAGCTAGCCAGCAGCCACCGGCCGGAGAAATGTTAACCAGAATCCCTGACGAGCCATGGTCCATCTTGTGTGCCGACTTCGTTGGTCCACTACCTCGCTCCAAACATGGGAATAGTATATTGCTGGTATTTTTCGACAAATTTCCGAAGTGGACGGAGTTAGTGCCACTGCGAAAAGCTACATCAGAGGGTTTACTGAAGGCATTTCGAGAGAGGATACTAGCGCGTTACGGAGTACCGAGAATTCTCATCACCGACAAAGGGACTCAGTTTAAAAGCAGGTCTTTCCAGCGGTATTTAAAAGAAATTGGAGTTCAACAACAGCTGACAGCGCCGTATACTCCTCAGGAGAATCCAACATAGCGAGCGAACCGGACAGTCAAGACTATGATCGCCCAATTTGCAAACGACCAACATAAGCTATGGGATGAAAAATTACCGGAGATCTCACTTGCAATAAACACCAGCGTATCAGAAACAACGGGTTACAGTCCAGCATTTTTAACACAAGGCCGAGAGCCACGTCTCCCACGAGCACTCTACGACGAAGCAGTTTGCGGTACAGGAACCAGAGAGAAAGAACCATCCGACCGAGCCACGCAGCTACAGGAGGTTTTCACGATTGTACGCCATAACCTGACCAAAGCATCTAAGGATCAGGCTCGCCACTACAATCTACGCCGGAGGCATTGGAAACCCAAAATCGGACAGAAGGTCATGAGTCGTCAACACCCATTATCGAAAGCAATCAATGACTTCAACGCAAAGCTTGCTCCAAAATACGACGGGCCGTTTATCGTCACCGGGTTCACGTCAGGAGTTATTGCACGAGTTAAAAAGGACGGGAAGACGACCGAACGAACAGTCCATTTAAGCGATTTTAAACCGTTCTACTCTTAACATTTTTATTATAATCTTATAATTCAGCCAGACATTACTAGTTATACTAATAACAGCTTTATTTTCCTTTTCCTTTTGTTTTCTCACTCTTCTCTTTCTTTTTCTGTTCTCTTTCTATTCACTAGCACCACTAGCACCAAGAGAACTCGAGGAAATTCTTAAAAACAAAAGGCAAATTCTTCCAACGGATGCTGAGCATCACCGAGCAAACCCGGCACACTAATTTATTGGACTCAAATTTCCTGGAGGTCCCTTCAAAGACGGGACGCATACGGGTATTTGCCCCGGGAGTCAGTCCAGGGCATCATCGGCCTCACCCATCTGATGAAACCAACCATCTAACCGATACACACAGAGCAGGTACCAAAGCAGCAGCGCTTAGAAACATCCGAGGGGTAACGAAGTTAAAGTCACCACAACCCCGACCGGAAGATCTCGCTTCCAGGGCGGTCCCAAAATCGACCACTATCCATGCAGTCCTCGAACGATCGGGCTTAGTGTCCAGCCCCGCAGCCATAAGCTCGCGAATACCGCTTAGACGGATAAGTGCCGAGTTAATGGCGGGCGCGACGTCGACGGAATGCCGACCAGCGTCCGATCACATGTTAACAACAACACCACCAGACGAGCCCGTAGATAATCCGACTATCTCCGCACAGGCGATTGACCCAATTTGGAAAATGAAGCCAGAACAGTCAATGGGGGCAGGTGAGGTTGGCAGTAATAAAGAGGCCACCGCACCCGACAAGCTACGTAGTCGAAGGTCGGGATCGTCATCTGACAAGATGGGGACACGCGACAGTAGCACCAGTAGCAGTCAAAGCGATACGAGCAACAGTAGCAGCAACAGTGGTCGCTCCACCAGTAGTAGCGAAAATTCCTACCAAGCAAACCACGGCCCACGCCGTACGAGAAAGAACCCCCGACTGACGCTCGACAGCGCGCCGCAGAGGGCGAGCCCGAGTCTCAACAAAGCCGAAGTGGAAGATATCCTACAACATCTTCGACAACACCCGCAGCGAAGAGCCAACAGAGGTTCGTTCATAAGAACGATAGAGGGGCAGCGGATACGATTTTCCTGGAATGGCGGAGGGAGGATCTGGACGAACTATCTTCCTCCCTATCCGAAGTAGAGGGGAAATGTGAGGACGAAAGTCACTACCTTCGTTTTCGCCTAACATCCTTAGTCACTGTTCATTTTGCGTTAATATTTCGCATGTGACCTCTAAATCCCTGCATCAATTTTTCTTAATCACCTGTGAATTATTATTCTATAATAATATTATTTCATTGTTATTTAAAGGCACAGGCTTGCACATCACACTTTCCCATCTTTTATTTATTAGTTAGGCATTTGAAATTACAGTTAGTAGCATGTTAATCAAATTAGTCTCATAAACATCATTTACTTTTCATCAAACATTAATCCCACCATTAAACTAAAGCTTCATGTAAACATCAACTTAATAACCCCATGTCACCCGGTTAACATCACTAGGCCGTGGTGAAAAATAAATGCATGCAAAAAGACGAACAGCTGAGACAAAAACCCACCATGAGTCTGCTGTGCTGCTAAGCTAAGGTAACTTAGACAAAGATCAGAAAATTAAAATTCATTCTTGCTGCGGCAGCCAACTCGGTAAGTCATAATAAATTTCTTAGCTCCTGAAATCTTTTCACAGCATTGTGCCGTAGTGACCAGTGCTATACTCGCTATATTTTCTAAGTCTTTTCGACGTTGCTTCGCAGTGCTCAGCTTGATATTTTTCTAAGCCTTTTCATTGCATTGTGCCGTAGTGACCAGTGCTATACTCGCGTATATTTTCTAAGTCTTTTCGACGTTGCATCGCAGTGCTAAGCTTGTTATTTTTCTAAGTCTTTTCATAGCATTGTGCCGTAGTGACAAGTGCTATACTCGCGTATATTTTCTAAGTCTTTACGACGTTGCATCGCAGTGCTCAGCTTGATATTTTTCTAAGTCTTTTCATAGCATTGTGCCGTAGTGACCAGTGTTATACTCGCGTATATTTTCTAAGTCTTTTCGACGTTGCATCGCAGTGCTCAGCTGTATATTTTTCTAAGTCTTTTCATAGCATTGTGCCGTAGTGACCAGTGCTATACTCGCGTATATTTTCTAAGTCTTTTCTACGTTGCATCGCAGTGCTCAGCTTGATATTTTTCTAAGTCTTTTCATAGCATTGTGCCGTAGTGACCAGTGCTGTACTCGCGTATATTTTCTAAGCCTTTTCGACGTTGCATCGCAGTGCTCAGCTGGAATGTTCTAAGTCTTTTCATAGCATTGTACCGTAGTGACCAGTGTTATACTCGCGTATATTTTCTAAGTCTTTTCGACGTTGCATCGCAGTGCTCAGCTGCATATTTTTCTAAGTCTTTTCATAGCATTGTGCCGTAGTGACCAGTGCTATACTCGCGTATATTTTCTAAGTCTTTTCGACGTTGCATCGCAGTGCTCAGCCTTATATTCTTCCAAGTCTTTTCAGTGCTCAGCTGGATTGTTCTAAGTCTTTTCATAGCATTGTGCCGTAGTGACCAGTGTTATACTCGCGTATATTTTCTAAGTCTTTTCGACGTTGCATCGCAGTGCTCAGCTGCATATTTTTCTAAGTCTTTTCATAGCATTGTGCCGTAGTGACCAGTGCTATACTCGCGTATATTTTCTAAGTCTTTCCGACGTTGTATCGCAGTACCCAGCGTGAAATCTTTTCTAAGTCTTTTCATAGCATTATGCCATAGTGACTTGCGCTATGTACATACGATTTCCCAAGCCTATTACGTCGAGACGTAGTACCCGGTGAGAATTTATACTAACTAAGCGTCTCTTTAACATGCCGACTGGACGTTCGCAGTACGTCGGGAAACCCTAAAGAAAACGAGGACTACGCAGGACAGTGGACACCGAATAATAAGTTTATCCTTTTTTTCTCTCATTTGTTTAAATTAATAAAAAACCCGGTCATGAAGACCATAAAATTAATGTAAGTGTAAATTAAGAAAAAAACTGAAATAAAGTACATGAACTGAAACCACGGAACGAGTAATTAATTCACACCTGATATAATAAAATTTTGTAGACGAACCCTGGACACCGGCGAGTGATACCCCGGCCTGAGAAGGTTCGTTACAATGGCGCCCGAGCAGGGACTACGTGTCTAAAAAAAAAAAAACAAAAAACAGTTTACGAAGTCATACGCCGCGTACGGGAAATAAATCTGAAATAAATGTAATTCAATAACCCAGGACTAAGAGACTTTTTGTATAACAAAAACAAAAACAAACAAAAAAAAGTTTATAAAGTCATACGCCGCGTACGGAAAATAAAATTCAATTAGTGACTAAATAAACTCAGTGACTAACTTTTTGTCTAGGACAAAAAATTAAACAGTGCTCGGGGGGAAAAAAAAAAGATGAAAAGAAATCTATTCATATTAACTTAAAGAATAGAAATTGATTCGTCCGTCGCGATAGGAGTAATCAATCGAAGTGAATAAAAAAAAAAAACTGTTACAAGATTTTTTTTTTAGGAAAAGAGGAAAAAAAAACAAAAGATTTTTTTTTAGGAGGAAGAGAAAAAAACCACCGCTAATAAATTAACAATTTTGTGAAATCGTATCCAAACTCGATAGTTGACAATCTCAGTGATCGCAATCGAAACTTTTGGCAACACGATGTTGATCACAACATGGGTGTTTTCTTTGAAGAAGGAGGACCTTGTGACCTACGCACTTGAATTTAACTTCGATCCCACAGGTACAGTAGAGGAGCTTCGAAAACGCTTCAGTGGTTTCATCAACAACAAGGAGTACAAAGACGAACAAGGGCAAAGGCTGTTGGACCTGCAAACCAAGCACCGCCGCGCAGTGTCAACAGCACCACCGGCTGTGGATCCTATCGAGAAATTCACACCCCCAACTACCGCAATGCTCGGCATCCCAGTCACCGTAGATGCCACCCCATTACCCCCAGACATCTGAAGTGTCTGGACCAACCCACCTAACTACAGCCATACGGTCGGAAGACCCCTATCTAGCAGTAATAGAACGGATTCGAAAGTGGTCAGTGAAATTTGACGGGAAAAGAGACCCACTAGCTTTCATAGAGAGAGTGGAAGAATTGGCCGAGGTCTACCAGATCAGCAAGACCTATCTACCTCGCACGATGCCCCAGCTCCTTACCGATCGCGCTCTCACATGGTACCGCAACAACAATGAACACTGGACTAACTGGGTATTATTTAAAAATGCATTTTTAAAATTTTTCCTACCTCCTAGATATTTGGAACGAATCGACGACGAGATAAGAACCAGATTTCAAAAGCCACCAGAGCCATTCAAGGATTTTGTGCTGGACCTCCAAAATCTGATGCGCCACGCCGGCTACAGCGAGGAGCAGAAACTCGAGCGAATCTTTAGAAATGCGCATCCGGACTACCAATGGTACATCCGAAGAAAGGACTTTTCGACACTAAAAGAACTGGTCAACATGGCAGATGATCTAGAAACTATACAGACCCACGAGCCCGACCGCATGCAGAAAGGTAACATGCGAACAGAACATCACCGTATGTTGCAACAACGAGGCCGACGCGATGACGTACCAGCCATTCCCACTCCGGTAGATGGACCGAGAGGTCAAGGAATGGAGATCAATCCACGGGTGGCATGTCGAAATTGTGGTGAAGAGGGACACTTGCGACAAACATGTAGAAACACCCAAAGGCTGTTCTGCTGGGTGTGTGAACGTCGTAATACTATGATAATTCAGTGCTGTAGAAGACCGTCGGCAAACGCCGGCGAGGATCGTCCGGACCGAGGAGGGGCGAATCCTCCAGGAGAAAATCCTCGATCAACCCAGTAAAACAACTTCACCATAACAACAATCACATCTCTCTGTTACCATGGACACATTGCCAGCCCTAGCCACGATAGACACTGGAGCCACGCGCAGCTTTCTTAGCCAACTCTTTGCGAGCCACTCTCCGATGCGGTAGCCACGCTCGCCGATGGATCAGTGAAACTCTTGCGCCACGCCGTAGGAGTTAATATTCAATTGGGTAACATCGACCGCAAATTCACGTTTTTAGTTATGCCAGACGATATTTCCCCAGAAACCCGGCCATGCAGGCCATCATCGATGAAGAAATTAACAAGCTGTTAGACAAAGGGTGCATCGAGCCATCGCGCAGTCCGCACAGCGCACCTATTGTCCTGGTTAAGAAGAAAACGGCTGCTTGGCGGCTGTGTGTGGACTATCGAGCTCTTAACAGTCAGTCGGTCCCCGACGCCTACCCGCTACCACGCATCACTCACATCCTGGATAGGCTACGCGACGCCAAGTACATCAGTAGCCTCGACCTTAAAGATGGCTACTGGCAAATACCGATGGAGGCCGAAAGTCGGAAATACACAGCCTTTACTGTGCCCGGACGAGGATTGTTTCAGTGGCGAGTCATGCCGTTTGGCCTCCACTCCGCTCCCGCGACGTTTCAGCGTGCTCTCGACCGAGTTATAGGACCTGATCTTGAGCCTTTCTCTTTCGCCTATTTAGATGACATAGTGGTCACAGGCAGGACTTTCGACGAACACATGAATAATCTCAAGGAGGTCTTTCACCGGCTTCAAGCGGCAAATCTACGAATAAACGCGGAAAAATGCGAGTTCTTTAAAAGGAAAATAAAATAATTAGGGCACGTGGTCAGCTCCGAAAGAATTCATACCGACCCGGATAAAATTGCCACTATACGAGATCTCGAACCTCCTCAAAATGTCCGAGGAGTGCGACGCTTTCTCGGCATAGCCTCCTGGTACCGGCGGTTTATCCCTGACTTCGCAGCTGTCGTACAACCGTTGACCTCTCTTCTGAAAAAGGGCAAGCACTGGAAATGGGGCGAATCACAACAAAAGGCTTTCCAAGATCTTAACGATAAACTAACGGAAGCTCCAGTTTTAACATGTCCTGACTTCGAGCAGACATTTATTCTTCAGACAGATGCTAGCGACGTGGGCCTTGGGGCGGTTTTGACACAAAACATCGAGGGCTCCGAACGTGCAATAGCCTACGCAAGCCGACATTTAAACGACGCAGAGAAAAACTATTCGCCCACAGAAAAGGAGTGCTTGGCAATTATATGGGGAATTCGTAAAATGAGGCCCTACCTAGAAGGTTACAAATTCGTTGTAATCACTGACCACTTATCGCTTAAATGGCTTAATTCTATTGAGAGTCCTTCTGGACGGATCGCTAGATGGGCGCTGGAACTCCAGCAATTTAACTTCACTGTACAATACCGTAAGGGCAAACACAACGTGGTAGCAGACGCACTGTCACGGCAACCAAATGAAGCTCTCCAACGGATTACTTTGAATACAAACAATTTGCCAGAGTGCGCGTGGCTAAGGAAGAAGTTTGAGGAAGTCACCCAGGATCCAAGCAAGTACCCGGACTTCATCATCATTGATGGTCAATTATTTCGACATCTCCCACGAAATGCGAGCGACGAAGACTGCGCTCCCTGGAAACTGTGCGTAGCCAAATCCCAGCGAGACCGCGTTTTACATGAAAATCACGATAGTCCTAGTGCTGGCCATCTAGGGATCCGTAAGACTATCGCTCGAATCGCAAATCGATATTATTGGACTGGAATGTTCCGGGACATTAGTCGTTATGTCCGAAAATGCCAGTCCTGTCAACAGTACAAAGCTAGCCAGCAGCCACCGGCCGGAGAAATGTTAACCAGAATCCCTGACGAGCCATGGTCCATCTTGTGTGCCGACTTCGTTGGTCCACTACCTCGCTCCAAACATGGGAATAGTATATTGCTGGTATTTTTCGACAAATTTCCGAAGTGGACGGAGTTAGTGCCACTGCGAAAAGCTACATCAGATGGTTTACTGAAGGCATTTCGAGAGAGGATACTAGCGCGTTACGGAGTACTGAGAATTCTCATCACCGACAAAGGGACTCAGTTTAAAAGCAGGTCTTTCCAGCGGTATTTAAAAGAAATTGGAGTTCAACAACAGCTGACAGCGCCGTATACTCCTCAGGAGAATCCAACATAGCGAGCGAACCGGACAGTCAAGACTATGATCGCCCAATTTGCAAACGACCAGCATAAGCTATGGGATGAAAAATTACCGGAGATCTCACTTGCAATAAACACCAGCGTATCAGAAACAACGGGTTACAGTCCAGCATTTTTAACACAAGGCCGAGAGCCACGTCTCCCACGAGCACTCTACGACGAAGCAGTTTGCGGTACAGGAACCAGAGAGAAAGAACCATCCGACCGAGCCACGCAGCTACAGGAGGTTTTCACGATTGTACGCCATAACCTGACCAAAGCATCTAAGGATCAGGCTCGCCACTACAATCTACGCCGGAGGCATTGGAAACCCAAAATCGGACAGAAGGTCATGAGTCGTCAACACCCATTATCGAAAGCAATCAATGACTCCAACGCAAAGCTTGCTCCAAAATACGACGGGCCGTTTATCGTCACCGGGTTCACGTCAGGAGTTATTGCACGAGTTAAAAAGGACGGGAAGACGACCGAACGAACAGTCCATTTAAGCGATTTTAAACCGTTCTACTCTTAACATTTTTATTATAATCTTATAATTCAGCCAGACATTACTAGTTATACTAATAACAGCTTTATTTTCCCTTTCCTTTTGTTTTCTCACTCTTCTCTTTCTTTTTCTGTTCTCTTTCTGTTCACTAGCACCACTAGCACCAAGAGAACTCGAGGAAATTCTTAAAAACAAAAGGCAAATTCTTCCAACGGATGCTGAGCATCACCGAGCAAACCCGGCACACTAATTTATTGGACTCAAATTTCCTGGAGGTCCCTTCAAAGACGGGACGCATACGGGTATTTGCCCCGGGAGTCAGTCCAGGGCATCATCGGCCTCACCCATCTGATGAAACCAACCATCTAACCGATACACACAGAGCAGGTACCAAAGCAGCAGCGCTTAGAAACATCCGAGGGGTAACGAAGTTAAAGTCACCACAACCCCGACCGGAAGATCTCGCTTCCAGGGCGGTCCCAAAATCGACCACTATCCATGCAGTCCTCGAACGATCGGGCTTAGTGTCCAGCCCCGCAACCATAAGCTCGCGAATACCGCTTAGACGGATAAGTGCCGAGTTAATGGCGGGCGCGACGTCGACGGAATGCCGACCAGCGTCCGATCACATGTTAACAACAACACCACAAGACGAGCCCGTAGATAATCCGACTATCTCCGCACAGGCGATTGACCCAATTTGGAAAATGAAGCCAGAACAGTCAATGGGGGCAGGTGAGGTTGGCAGTAATAAAGAGGCCACCGCACCCGACAAGCTACGTAGTCGAAGGTCGGGATCGTCATCTGACAAGATGGGGACACGCGACAGTAGCACCAGTAGCAGTCACAGCGATACGAGCAACAGTAGCAGCAACAGTGGTCGCTCCACCAGTAGTAGCGAAAATTCCTACCAAGCAAACCACGGCCCACGCCGTACGAGAAAGAACCCCCGACTGACGCTCGACAGCGCGCCGCAGAGGGCGAGCCCGAGTCTCAACAAAGCCGAAGTGGAAGATATCCTACAACATCTTCGACAACACCCGCAGCGAAGAGCCAACAGAGGTTCGTTCATAAGAACGATAGAGGGGCAGCGGATACGATTTTCCTGGAATGGCGGAGGGAGGATCTGGACGAACTATCTTCCTCCCTATCCGAAGTAGAGGGGAAATGTGAGGACGAAAGTCACTACCTTCGTTTTCGCCTAACATCCTTAGTCACTGTTCATTTTGCGTTAATATTTCGCATGTGACCTCTAAATCCCTGCATCAATTTTTCTTAATCACCTGTGAATTATTATTCTATAATAATATTATTTCATTATTATTTAAAGGCACAGGCTTGCACATCACACTTTCCCATCTTTTATTTATTAGTTAGGCATTTGAAATTACAGTTAGTAGCATGTTAATCAAATTAGTCTCATAAACATCATTTACTTTTCATCAAACATTAATCCCATCATTAAACTAAAGCTTCATGTAAACATCAACTTAATAACCCCATGTCACCCGGTTAACATCACTAGGCCGTGGTGAAAAATAAATGCATGCAAAAAGACGAACAGCTGAGACAAAAACCCACCATGAGTCTGCTGTGCTGCTAAGCTAAGGTAACTTAGACAAAGATCAGAAAATTAAAATTCATTCTTGCTGCGGCAGCCAACTCGGTAAGTCATAATAAATTTCTTAGCTCCTGAAATCTTTTCACAGCATTGTGCCGTAGTGACCAGTGCTATACTCGCTATATTTTCTAAGTCTTTTCGACGTTGCTTCGCAGTGCTCAGCTTGATATTTTTCTAAGCCTTTTCATTGCATTGTGCCGTAGTGACCAGTGCTATACTCGCGTATATTTTCTAAGTCTTTACGACGTTGCATCGCAGTGCTGAGCTTGTTATTTTTCTAAGTCTTTTCAAAGCATTGTGCCGTAGTGACCAGTGTTATACTCGCGTATATTTTCTAAGTCTTTTCGACGTTGCATCGCAGTGCTCAGCTGTATATTTTTCTAAGTCTTTTCATAGCATTGTGCCGTAGTGACCAGTGCTATACTCGTGTATATTTTCTAAGTCTTTTCTACGTTGCATCGCAGTGCTCAGCTTGATAGTTTTCTAAGTCTTTTCATAGCATTGTGCCGTAGTGACCAGTGTTATACTCGCGTATATTTTCTAAGTCTTTTCGACGTTGCATCGCAGTGCTCAGCTGTATATTTTTCTAAGTCTTTTCATAGCATTGTGCCGTAGTGACCAGTGCTATACTCGTGTATATTTTCTAAGTCTTTTCTACGTTGCATCGCAGTGCTCAGCTTGATAGTTTTCTAAGTCTTTTCATAGCATTGTGCCGTAGTGACCAGTGCTGTACTCGCGTATATTTTCTAAGCCTTTTCGACGTTGCATCGCAGTGCTCAGCTTGATATTTTTCTAAGTCTTTTCATAGCATTGTGCCGTAGTGACCAGTGCTATACTCGCGTATATTTTCTAAGTCTTTACGACGTTGCATCGCAGTGCTGAGCTTGTTATTTTTCTAAGTCTTTTCAAAGCATTGTGCCGTAGTGACCAGTGTTATACTCGCGTATATTTTCTAAGTCTTTTCGACGTTGCATCGCAGTGCTCAGCTGTATATTTTTCTAAGTCTTTTCATAGCATTGTGCCGTAGTGACCAGTGCTATACTCGTGTATATTTTCTAAGTCTTTTCTACGTTGCATCGCAGTGCTCAGCTTGATAGTTTTCTAAGTCTTTTCATAGCATTGTGCCGTAGTGACCAGTGTTATACTCGCGTATATTTTCTAAGTCTTTTCGACGTTGCATCGCAGTGCTCAGCTGTATATTTTTCTAAGTCTTTTCATAGCATTGTGCCGTAGTGACCAGTGCTATACTCGTGTATATTTTCTAAGTCTTTTCTACGTTGCATCGCAGTGCTCAGCTTGATAGTTTTCTAAGTCTTTTCATAGCATTGTGCCGTAGTGACCAGTGTTATACTCGCGTATATTTTCTAAGTCTTTTCGACGTTGCATCGCAGTGCTCAGCTGTATATTTTTCTAAGTCTTTTCATAGCATTGTGCCGTAGTGACCAGTGCTATACTCGCGTATATTTTCTAAGTCTTTTCTACGTTGCATCGCAGTGCTCAGCTTGATAGTTTTCTAAGTCTTTTCATAGCATTGTGCCGTAGTGACCAGTGTTATACTCGCGTATATTTTCTAAGTCTTTTCGACGTTGCATCGCAGTGCTCAGCTGTATATTTTTCTAAGTCTTTTCATAGCATTGTGCCGTAGTGACCAGTGCTATACTCGTGTATATTTTCTAAGTCTTTTCTACGTTGCATCGCAGTGCTCAGCTTGATAGTTTTCTAAGTCTTTTCATAGCATTGTGCCGTAGTGACCAGTGCTGTACTCGCGTATATTTTCTAAGCCTTTTCGACGTTGCATCGCAGTGCTCAGCTTGATATTTTTCTAAGTCTTTTCATAGCATTGTGCCGTAGTGACCAGTGCTATACTCGCGTATATTTTCTAAGTCTTTTCTACGTTGCATCGCAGTGCTCAGCTGGATTGTTCTAAGTCTTTTCATAGCATTGTGCCGTAGTGACCAGTGCTGTACTCGCGTATATTTTCTAAGCCTTTTCGACGTTGCATCGCAGTGCTCAGCTGCATATTTTTCTAAGTCTTTTCATAGCATTGTGCCGTAGTGACCAGTATTATACTCGCGTATATTTTCTAAGTCTTTTCGACGTTGCATCGCAGAGCTCAGCTGTATATTTTTCTAAGTCTTTTCATAGCATTGTGCCGTAGTGACCAGTGCTATACTCGCGTATATTTTCTAAGTCTTTTCTACGTTCCATCGCAGTGCTCAGCTTGATATTTTTCTAAGTCTTTTCATAGCATTGTGCCATAGTGACTTGCGCTATGTACATACGATTTCCCAAGCCTATTACGTCGAGACGTAGTACCCGGTGAGAATTTATACTAACTAAGCGTCTCTTTTACATGCCGACTGGACGTTCGCAGTACGTCGGGAAACCCTAAAGAAAACGAGGACTACGCAGGACAGTGGACACCGTATAATAAGTTTATCCTTTTTTTCTCTCATTTGTTTAAATTAATAAAAAACCCGGTCATGAAGACCATAAAAGTAATGTAAGTGTAAATTAAGAAAAAAACTGAAATAAAGTACATGAACTGAAACCACGGAACGAGTAATTAATTCACACCTGATATAATAAAATTTTGTAGACGAACCCTGGACACCGGCGAGTGATACCTCGGCCTAAGAAGGTTCGTTACAAACTGTTAATACGAAGGCTGTACCTGTTTATTTACCCTGCACTGATCCGAACTTTCTTCACTTTAAAAAAAAAAACAAAAAAAAATTTTACAAAAATAAGCTTTTATTTAAAACCAAAACGTAAACTAAAAAGAAAAAAATAAATTTCAGTGACATTTTTCATATATGTATATAGTAGAAGCGAACGTCATATATGTATACAGGGTGTCCCGCAATTGAGTGCAACTGTTTACGGAGCTGAAAGGTTATGTCGAGCTGAGTAAAAAATCGTATCGGAGGGGGGTCTATTTTCACATTCTTAGGAGTTACAGGGTTAATTAATTTTTCACGACTTTGATTCACGTTATTGTCTATAGCAGAAAAACTAACTTATATAAAACTTATTTTGATAGCTCTTTGAATTATTATAATTTTTTTAGTACAGCCAACTATTTAATTTTTTAAGATATGTTTATGTTTTTGGTGTCATTTAAAAGAAAATTCAATAAATTACAAAATTCATCCAAAAAACAAATTTCATTTATTACGCGAAATTCTGAAAAATTTGCAGTCAAAGTTGAAATTTGATAGTTTCAACCGATTGATTTCATCTTCACACGATCACAGATCGGTAACGGTTAAGTTGATGGGGTTTGTTGATATACCGTTGGAAAGGTGATTTCATTTCATTCATTTATAATAAGTTTTGAAAATTAACATTTTGAAAATTTCTAAATTTATATACGTCCCTAGAACTTACCTATTTACGTTCGCTTACATTACATACATATATATTGACAAATAGTAGAGATTTTCAAAATGTAAAATATACAAGTTTACTACACAATATCAGTGAGATTGAATCTTTTAGTAGGCTTATCTGTATATAAACCACGATCCATTATACAGGTTTACTGTACAATATCAGTGCCTTAAGCTTTTAAAATTTAAATGAATTTACATTTACAAAATTTCGAAATTTATATACGTCCCTATAACTTACCTATTTACGTACGCTTTTAGTATAATGATTGGTAACTAAGAGAGAGGTTCTTCTTAATCTAGAATATACCTACTATATACATATATGACAAATGTCACTGAAATTTATGTTTCTTTAGTTCACGTTTTGGTTTTAAATAAAAGCTTATTTTTAAAAATTTTTTTTATATTTTTTTAGTTTTTAGTCTTAAACGTTTATTATGAACATCTTTTGTTTTGAAAGCCTTACATATAGCATTTTAATTTTTTAGACCATTAACCTTAACAGTACATATTACCATTATTTATACCATTTACATTATTTATTGCATTATATACTTTATTATGATATAGCATTTTTATTGATTTCTGGGCGGGAATAGAAGGTGTGGCCAAATTTAAACTCTTATCTCCTACTTGATGTAAATGTGCTGCCAAATTTTCAGCTGAATCGGCTTATTAGTTTTGGAGATATAGCATTTTTATTGATTTGTGGGCGGTAAAAGGGAGTGTGGCAACATTTTCTTTTTCTAACCCATGCAATACTTGAAGAACATTTACTGCCAAAATTTCAGCTAAAACAGCCCGGTGGTTTTGGAGATATATGAATTTGTAGGCGGTTAAAGGGGGGTGGTGAAATTTTTTTCTTAAACCCTATTTTCTACTTGAAGGAAATTTACTACTAAAATTTCATTTGAATCGGCCAAGTAGTTTTGGAGATATAGCATTTTTATTGATTTGTGGGCGGTAAAAGGGGGTGTGGCAACAATTTTTTTTCTAACCCACGCAATACTTGAAGAACATTTACTGCCAAAATTTCAGCTGAAACGGCCCGGTAGTTTTGGAGATATATTAATTTGTGGGCGGTATAAGGGGGTGCGGTCAAATTTTTTTCTTAAACCCCACTTTCTACTTGAAGGAAATTTACTACCAAAATTTCATCTGAATCAGCTTAGTTATTTTGGAGATATAGCATTGAATTGACACCGGGCTTACACATGTATGCTAAATTTCAGCTTAATCGGAGACCCACAAGCTGTCGAAAAATTGTTTGCAAGATTTGCGGACATACAAGTTAAGCCCACTGTTAGCCACAAGCCAGCCAAATAGTTAAGCCCAGTTAGTCACAAGCCAGTCAAATATTATTGACAGGTAGACTAAGTTGGCCTAAATTTAAATTCATTTCTTTTTGTTAAAATGCGTTTGCTTATTAATCAATATGTAATTTCAATAGCAATAAACAAACTTACTTATTTAAATAATAATTAAGCAATATATTAATTGGAACTTATTATGAAATATGTCAAAATAACAATAAGCAAATATTATTAAGCTAAGTAATCAAATGTAAACTATAAATAACAGAAAAAAAAAACTATGTCTTCAGTTGAAGTCAAACCGAGTAATTGAGTGTTTATTGTTTTTGGTCTCTGCATAACAGTGACCATAACTGGCGCCCGAGCAGCCTAAGTCTAATATATTAGTAAATTTACTTGAACAAGTCCGCAAAGACTCTAAAAAAATAGTGTCGTACAAGAAATCCTAAGACTTAATAAAAATTACCTAAAGTAACTGGTACAAGTCCGCAAAGACTCTGTAAAATAGTGTTGTACTAGAAAACTTAAAAAAAAAAGCCTATAATCCCGGAAAATCATTCAACTGATGGTGTTGTGTTCACTTCAAATTTAATTTGAAAAAGGATAATCCACCTATAAAACCTGCAGAACCAGCAAGGAAAAATATAAGGAAATATCCAAAGAAACCATCCTTAAGACTTATCCAACTCAACTCATCAAAACTCAACAGTGACAGCAACCGTACCGGAGTAAGCAATTAATTTATGCTAAAAGGGAAATCTACGGACTATCCGAACTAGTTATGAAGTCTGCTGTTATGCTGTAAGATTTTTATTTATCTTAAATTATTAGAACACTAAACCGTTTCTATTAAGCCATTAAGCAAGACAGAATTATTCCAAAAAGTTTTGAGAAATCATTTTAAAAAAAAAGAAAGATTTTTTTATCTGCATTAAAAAATTTTCTAAAAAAAAACTGTTAGAAAAATAAGAAAAAATATTGAAGACATTTTGTTAATATATGTCAAGTGAAAATATTTAGAAAAAATTAATCTAAAAAGAATTTTTTTTTACAAATTTCCATTAAAACGAAATATAATCTGGTTTAGGAAATCATTTCAAAATAGAACTTTATTTTTTCAAACTGAAATAAATTAAAAAGAAACTTATCTTAGTTAAATAAACCAGAATATTTAAAAAATTAAAGGTTAAAGTCTCTAGGAAATATTAATAATTTTACGATTATCTTTCTGTATAATCTTACAATCAAAAACAAATATTATTGTAAAACAATATGGCACCTGGCGATAATATCACAACTGAGTGGTTGAAAGAAAGCATAGTTCAACTAACTGGAGCACTTAACGCCCAGATAGAATAAATAAAAACCTTAGGCAACAGAATTCAGCAGTTAGAGGGATGTATTCCACCACCTTATAGTGTAGAATTATCCAGAGCCAAACAGAACAGATAAGGGCATTAAACAATAGAATTCAACAATTAGAAGGTAGAATTTACCAACCTCGAACTCTCGAGAGCGATTTATCAGCCCCTAGGAATGAAAAGGAATTAAATGAAATAAAAAAACTACCAGACTGCGTTAGAGATCTCCAAGTATTTGAATAGAACCCAATCCACTATATTTCTGGGGTTCATAGCGTCGAATCTATTTTAAAGGATTACGAGGTAGTAATACAAAACATTAGGCAAAAGATAAGAGGAGCAGCAGATAGTGCCCTAATATCTTATAACATATTTGATGACAATTGCTAATGCTAAACAATGCTAAACATAAAAAAGTGTTTATCATTGCATTACGCTGATAAACGCTATCTGCGTACACTTGAGCATGAATTAAACCTGATGAGACAGGGCAACCATTCCATGGACGAATTTTATACTATTGTCAATCATCAGTTGTCTTTAACTATTAATAAAATTAAAACAGAAGACTACTCTGAATAAACAATGAATGCACTGGTAGGAAATTACAGAAATAGAGCTCTAGATATATTCATAAGAGGCTTAAGAGGGGATGTTTCAAGAATGCTCCTCATCCAAAAACCTCAAAATCTGCCAGCAGCTAATACTCGTAGTTCATGAATCGAAATACAAAATTATAATTTTAGAAACCTCTCTATTCACCCAAATAATTTTAAAAAACCAATATCTTCGCCTATTAACCACATGTATTCACCCCAATTTAAACCTAGACCTGCACCAAGACAAATAGCTACATAGGACCGAAATCAGATTTACAATTATAAACGAACTGACCAAACACCATTCGAAAATTATAAACCACCTCCAAGACCAGTTCAACCCAAACCTCCCGTTCCTATGGAAGTGGATCCAACACTTAAATCACACAGAATTAATTACATGAACAGACCTAATCCAATCGTGAGAAAGTCAAATGAATCCTCAAACCTGCCTCGAAAACAACAAAGAATGTATAATCTAGAGACAGCAGAAGACGAAGAGGGAGAAGCGGAAGAAGAATATCTTGAACACTTTGAAGACGAAGCTGATGAAGATGAAACATTTAACCCAGAGGAAGTAAATTTTACAACAGAAGCCTCTCTAGCGTACCATACTTAGAATATTTTTCCAAAACTGGCCAGCCATACAAATGTCTAATTGACACAGGAGCTAATAAAAATTTTATATGCGAAAAATTTGGCTTTAATTCAAGACCAATTAAAAATCCATTCAAAATCCAGTCGGCAGCAGGACAACTAACAATTACAAGAAAAGTAACAGGACCATTCTTCAAAAGTGTCGGAGTCAACAACAATTTCGATTTATTTAACCTACCTGGATTAACATCATTTGATGGTATAATCGGCGATGACTCCCTTCGCGAATTAGAGGCAGTTATCGACAGGAAAAATCAGATATTGCAGTTAAGCGCGAAGATCAAACTTAAATTAAAAGCAAAAAATTCTAAACAAGTAAATAACGTAGAGCAAATGCCTGAAGACCCTGATCTTCGTAGTATAATTGAAAAATACAACTATCTTTTTGGACAAGTCAGCGACAGTGGAACCATAGACACAAAAGTTAGAGCGGAAATCAGGACCACGACTGATGAACCGGTTTATACAAAATCCTATGCTTACCCGACACACTTAAGATCTGAAGTAGAAAGACAAGTTTCACATATGTTAAAAGATGGTATAATAAGGCCCTTCCAACGCTCTTATAACTCTGGATTGTTCCAAAAAAGGAAAATGCGGCAGGAGAGAAGCAATATAGACTTGTTATAGATTTCAAAAGGTTAAATGCCATAACAATACCCGATGCATATCCAATCCCAGATATTTCTAATACTCTCGCTAGCTTGGGTGATGCTGAATTTTTCACTCCATTAGATCTTACATCCGGTTTTCATCCGGTTTTCTACCGCTAACGGAAAATACGAGTTTTCTAGGCTGAGTTTTTGGATTTAAAAACGCCCCAGCCATTTTCCAAAGAATGATTAACGATGTTTTAAAATCACTCATAGGCAAATGTTGTTATGTATACATCGACGATATCATTATATTCGGGAAAACTAAACATGAGCACCTTGAAAACATAAGCAAAGTATTTTCTCCCCTGGGCGAAGCAAATTTGAAGGTTACCTTGAGTAAATCTAAATATTTGCGTAGAGATGTCGAATTTTTAGGATATTTAATCACAAGAGAGGGTGTTCGACCCTATCCAAGAAAAATGCATGTGATACAAGAAATGCCTATTCCCAAGAATTTAAAAGAACTCAAGAGCTTTTTAGCTCTTGCATCGTATTATGGGAAATTTATAAAGGATTTTGCGAAAATTGCAAAACCTCTTACTAACTTAACCCGAGGTGGAAATGCACAGATTAAAGCAAAGCGATCGCGTAATGTAGAAGTCGATCTTGATCAAGACGCTTTAAATTCGTTCAAAAACCTGAAACAAATGCTCATGTCATCTGATGTCCTTATATTTCCCGATTTTGAAAAACGTTCGTCCTTACAACAGACGCTTCAAACTACGCAATAGGAGCAGTGATCTCGCAGGGTGAACTCGGAAAGGACAGACCGATCACGTTTATTTCGAGATCTCTCAATCGAACGGAAGAAAACTATTCCACGATTGAGAAAGAGCTGCTGGCCATTGAATGGAGTCTTGACAAGCTCAGGACGTACCTATATGTGCTGACTCAATGCCACCACAAAATAACACGATAAATTCACAAACTGTATCGTCTCAAATTTATACTCTAACGTATTCTACTTTGTTTATTCTAATTATTACGATCAAGTTTTCTTTGAAATGAAAATTTTATTATTCAAAAATTTTCAAATATCTTATGAGTTGTAAAAATTTAATTGAACTAATAAGTTGTATAAAATAAAACGTTATAAAAAAATATAATTTGTTGGTTCCGCACCAAAACTGGCGATCCTACACGGCGAACCTTGCGGAGTTGCAACACTAACAAGGCATTAACAGGACCACTAAAACTGCTGCCTATTAAAATATATATCGTCTAACAACTAGCACATACCAAGCAGCACTCTCAATAGATCCATCAATGATTTCCGTACCTAGATCGGCTTATACACAAACTTCTCCTTCGGCTATTCACACTTCAACAGCAACATCATCCAATTGAACAATCAAATCAGCATCAACTATAACATTGCACTCAGCAACAACGACACCAGAAACACCGTAATTTTTAACAAACTTCTAATGCCGTCTCTCAACAAGCACCTACAAGCAACAATTTAATGCCTTCACAACCATTACAACTATAACAACAACAGCATTAACAACAACGACAACAGCAGCGACAACAACACAACAGCAGTAGACACGGTCGCTGCCTAACAACAACGACAACAGCGCAGTCAACAACACTGACAACGTCAACAGCGCAGCCAACGTCAACAGAGCAGTCAACGTCAACAGCGCAGTCAGCGACACTGTCAGCGTCAACAGCACAACGTCGACAGCGCAGCCAGCGACACAGCCAGCGTTGCAGTCAACATCAATAAAATTTTTTTTTTATAAATTAAATTAAAATTTTAAAAATTATAAATTGTAATATATGTAATAATAGTAATAGCTTATCACGAGGCACACACTTAGCTTTATACACGGTTGGCAAACGATCGGGTCGGAAGAAACCGATCGTTTTACTCCGTAGGCACTACACTACACCTAGGTACACAAAATTATTTAGGTACATAAAATATTACAATGAGTATGGCACACAGCCCCACCCAGCCCTCTCACACCCCTACCCTCTTACACATTTCCAACCCACTAACACAACCCCCTCATTGCGGAGAAGGTGACCATCACCCGCCTCTAATTAATTTGCAATCAGAATTTGTCAACCCATTCGATGCACCAATGCATCACGAAATACTTGCGACAGCAGTGAAATTACCTCAGTTTTGGACGTCATGTCCCGACGCATGGTTCGCCCATGCAGAGATACAATTTCAAGCGAAAAGAATTTCAGCTGACAAGACCAAGTACGAATATCTCGTAACCGCTCTTCCTCAAGACGTTATAATAACAGTGCTTGATTTTATTCAAAAACCTCCTTCGTCAAACTAGTACTTTGGGTTAAAAAGAATATTGATTGACCGACACTCTTTGAGTGAGACCAAGAGGTTCGACAAAATTTTTTCTGGAACCGATATGTGCGACCAAAAACTCTCTCAATTCTACAGGTCACTATTGCTATTAGCCGGATCATCAGTCGATAACGACTTAATACATAAAATTTGGCTTCGTAAGCTTCCCAAAAGTCTTAATATAGCTTTGACCAGCTCCAGTCACAGAGAACTAGACGAACAACTAAAACTCGCTGACAACCTATGGGAAGTCATTTCAGAATCCGGAGTCGCTTCAGTCCATCGCTCGACGAAATCATTCCAACAGTCAGAGTTAGCGATGATTACACAAGCTTTCACAGAGACAACTTCCAAAATTTTGGACAATTTTAATAAATTGGCAGTTGAGGTCCAAGAGTTAAAGAACGAACGATTTCGTAACCGTTCAAACTCGAGGGAGACAAATTTCAGAGGTGTTTCAAGACGTAGATCACCGTCAAGAAGTGTACCTCGACAACGTCCTGCCAACTGGGTATGTAGATACCATTTTAGATTTGGTAGGGCAGCCAAACGATGTGAACAACCATGTTCATTCAATCAAAACGACACACAGCATAGCACAACACCACACAATACGACAAACTAAGTGATTCCATCATTGCGACGGCTAATGATAGAAGTCAGACAACACTTACACGCCGTCTATTTATTTACGACAATGACAATCACATTAATTTTTTGATCGACAGTGGCGCACAAGTTTCAGTACTTCAAATAAATAAATTCAAAGCCAACAAGAAAAATTCAGACTTAATTCTAACAGCTGCGAACGGTAGCACCATTACAACTTACGGAAAGAAATTATTAAATATCAACTTAAAACTGAGGGGCGATTTTCCTTTTACATTTATTCTAGCAGACATTACACGACCTATCATAGGAGCGGATTTCCTCTCAAAATATGGTCTCTTGATAGATTTAAAACGTAAGAAACTAATCGATCCACTTACACAATTATCAGTTAACGCAATTACATTATTCAGCATTCACAGACACAACACTACCCAAATTATTTACACTTAACAACAAATACACGAATATACTTAAGAACTTCCCATCTCTTACATCGGAACCAGACTACAACAAAACAGTTAAACACAAGACAGAACATCACATAATTACAGAAGAACAGTTACCTTTTTCGAAACCAAGACGTTTAGACACAAACAAGAACAAAATTGCCAAGCAAGAATTCGACTTTCTAGTCAAAGCAGGCATCTGTCGTCCATTAGACTCCAGTCAGCTTCTCCTCTACATCTTGTACCTAAAAAAGATGCAAACGACTGGAGACTCTGTGGCGACTACAGAAGACTTAACGCCGTTACAGTTCCAGACCGCTATCCTTTACCACACATACACGACTTAGCTATTAACTTACACGACAAGAACATTTTTTCTAAATTAGACTTAGTAAGAGCATACAATCAAATTCCTATGGCCACTACAGACATACACAAGACCGCAATCACAACACCATTCGGAATGTTTGAGTTCTTGAGAATGTCGTTTGGATTAAGAAACGCAGCTCAAACATTCCAACGTTTCATAAACGAAGTGTTGAGAGAACTCGATTTCGTTTTCATATACCTTGACGACATACTAGTAGCAAGCGAGACAGAAGAAGAACATCTCAGACATCTAAATTTAGTTTTTGAACGTTTAGACAAATTTAGACTTAACATCAAACCTAACAAATGCATTTTCGGCGTAAACACAATAAATCTTCTTAGTTACAATATTTCAAACAAAGGCATACAGCCATCTCCCGATAGAATTCAATGTATTGTTAACTACCCAAAACCAGAAACAGTTAAACAAATTCAGAAATTCATCGGGATGATAAATTAGTTACGATATAGTTACATCAGCATCTAAAACAAAGAACAAACATCTTACATGGACAGACAACACAATAGAAGCATTCGCAACAATAAAAGATAGTTTTACTAAGGAAGTGCTACTTAATCATTTTAATAGAATAGAATAAAACTTTCTATTGCTGTGGATGCATCTAACACTTCTATCGGAGCAGTTTTGCAACAAGAACATGAACAACAAATAGAACCAGTAGCTTTCTTTTCTAAAAAATTATCACCATCCGAAACAAAATACAGTACGTTTGATCGCGAACTTTTAGCAATTTACCTCACAATTAAACACTTTAGACATTATTTAGAAGGACGAACATTCACAATATATACAGATCACAAACCACTCATTTCAGCATTACACTCAAAGACAGAGAGAAGCCCAAGACAAACACGGCACCTAGAATTTATTGCACCATTTTACAATGACGTCAGACACATCAAAGGTACAGACATCGTCGTAGCAGACGCATTTTCACGAGCTGAGATAGAGGCTTTTACAATGCCAGATATCAATCTCAGAACTCTACACCGAGAACAGACAAAAGATTCAGAACTTCAGGAAATATTAAACAAAGATACTTACAATTTCAAGCAAATACACATTCACTACTTAACATTAAAATTTGGTGCGAACAAACAAATACAGAAACACGTCCATACATACCACAAACATTACGAAAACAGATTTTTGAACAATTACACAACATTGCACACCCAGGTACACGAGCTTCTCGACGACTTATTACACAGAGATATTTTTGGCCAAAAATGTACACACAAATTAACGAATGGTCACAGAAATGCATAAGATGTCAAAAAGCAAAAATACATAGACACACAAAAACAGTTCCACAGAAGATAGACATTCCACACGGTCGTTTCGAACATGTTCATCTCGATTTGGTAGGCCACTTACCAATATCTAATGGTTACAGATATCTGCTCACCCTAGTTGATAGAAAGTCACGTTGGCACGAAGCGTATCCACTCAAAGATACCAACGCCAGTACTGTCGTTGACACACTTCATAGGGAATACATTTCACGTTTTGGAGTTCCCCTGGAAATTGTTTCTGATCGAGGTCCTCAATTCACGTCCGCAACATTTAAAAACTTTGACAAAAATCTAGGAAGCCAACACATTACCACCTCTGCTTATCATCCACAAGCTAACGGAATGGTAGAACGATTTCATAGACAGCTCAAGACTTCTTTAATATCGAGCAAAAATCAAACAAACTGGTACACAGAGCTGCCACTAATTTTTCTGGGACTCAGGTCCACGGTCAAAGAAGATATTAAGGCTTCACCTGCTGAAATGGTATTTGGTCAAAATCTCAGGTTACCCCAACAAATAGTAATACACGACAGTAAAAATTTTAATTCGTCGGACACCGTTTCCAAGCTTAAAGAGATCGTAGAAAATAAACAATCAAACATTGCACATCATAACTCTAACTTCCAATCATATATACCTCGAGCACTCAGTACTTGCAAATTTGTCTTCGTTCGCAATGACACAATTCGCAAAACTCTCCAAAAGCCGTACGATGGTCCCTTCGAAGTTATTGAGAAAACACCAAAATTTTTCAGAATACGCAAAAATAATACTAACATTACAGTCAACATAGACCGAATCAAACCCGCCTCATTAGACACTGAAACAGCACAAACACATACAACCCAAATTAAAAACACCAAAGTACACTTCAACCTTTTAGCCAACATGACAAAATTTTTTAAAAAAAGGGAGGGGGAATAATGTGGTGATAAATTCACAAACTGTATCGTCTCAAATTTATACTCAAACGAATTCTACTTTGTTTATTCTTATTATTACGAACAAGTTTTCTTTGAATTGAAAATTTTATTATTCAAAAATTTTCAAATATTTTATGAGTTGTAAAAATTGAATTGAAGTAAAAAGTTGTATAAAATAAAACGTTATAAAAAATATAATTTGTTGGTTCCGCACCACATATATGGAGCTAAAGAAATAAACATTTTGACGGACCATCAGACACTGACATTTGCTCTCAGCAACAATGCAAAACTCAAGAGATGGAAGGCGAGAATTGAAGAATTTAACTACCAGCTAATCTATAAACCAGGGAAAACCAACCTAGTAGCAGATGCACTCTCGAGATCACCATCAGCGGAAGTAAATACTCTAACATCATCATCCAATTCCCAACATAGTGCAGATGAAGACAGTACTGACATGTCGAAGCACCAATAAATGTATTTAAAAACCAGCTCTTACTATCAGAGGGAGATGAAATGAGCTGTTATGAAAATCCACACGCCGGTCTCCACAGACATTTCGTACGGATACCTGAGTTAAATAAGGATATTCTAACAAGAAAATTGAGGGAAAAATTGAACCCAAACATAATAAACGGGATTAAAATACAAGAAAAACACCTTCCCCTGCTTCAAGAGATCTTTAAAGAAAACTTTTCGAAATTTAAAGCAAGAATAACCCAGAGAGTTGTGACTGACATTACAGATAAAGAAATCAAATGGAAAATAATTCAAGATGAACACAAACGTGACCATCGAAACCCAAAGGAAAACAAACAACAAATTTTAGAGAACTACTATTTTCCGAAGATAGCTAAACTAATTGAGGATTATACAAAAACCTGCGAAATTTGCTCCGTAAGTATGACCGCCACTCTCCAAAACCCGAACTCCAGCCAACTCTAATTCCATCCTTTCCTTCTGAAATTCTGCATATTGATATCATAGAAATAAAAGGTGAAAAATTTATTACAGCAATAGATAAGTTCTCAAAATTTACTAAATTTTTTCGAATAAAAAACAAATCTGTATTACACGTAAGAGACCAATTAATCAAACTAATCCATTATTTTACAGTCACAAAATTCCTTGTTATGAATAATGAAGGTTGTTTCATAAGTCCAATCGTTATAAACTATTTAGAAGGACTCAGAATAACAATTTATTTTGCACCACCACAGAAAAGCGAGGTAAATGGTGCGGTGAAAAGAGTCCATTCCGCGATTCTCGAAATAATAAGATGTCTTTTACAGGAATACCCCGAATTTTGTTTAAAAGAAGTGATAACTATTGCGGTAGATAGGTATAATAACACCGTACATTTAGTGACTAAAAATAATCCAGCAGATATTTTTTTTAACAGAACACAAAGGATAAATTATCAGAACTTAGTTAACTTTAAAGAGATAGTGAATTCAGACCTTAAAAATGAAATAGCCCGAAATTAACAGAAAAACCTATATAGGAATAACCGCAAAAGATCAAAACCCAAAGAATTTAATCCAGGCGAGAACATTTTTAAAAGAAATAAGCAAATAAAAGGAAAAAATAAGCCATTAATGAAAAAGAAACTGTAGCTAATACAGTAATTACAGTAATAGATATAGTATAATACAGTAACTATAACTACTACTACCGAAAAAAAAAATTCACAAATCACACATAAAAACCTTATATTTCTTTCAGAACAATTCTTCACTGGACACAGGCCTCAGTCAATACGTACGAGTATAACAACCCTCTTGCTGCAATCAAGATTGGCACGGGAAAATTTTCAAAGGAACTTTTAAAATGAATCATGTAATCAATTTAGACGACTACGATCATCTCTTATACAGCAATAGACCAACCGTGCAACACGAAATTAGGAAGACTGGAACTCTAGCGATACAGCTGGAATACCAGATTGTTAAAATCGATATATTGTTAAACCAACTACGTGTGCGTAACACTAAAATAACAAAAAGATCAATCAATTGGATTGGCTCTGCCTGGAAATGGCTAGCAGGCAACCCAGATGCCAGAACCCAGGAAAAACAACGATTTAATTGACAACAATAACAAATATTACAATATTAACAGCCACTTAATGAAAACCACTAACAATATCTTAGAAAACTACAATAGAATAATTAACAAGATAGACATCGACGACACAGCAAAGTTTGTACAATATCTCTTTAACAAGCTGCAAATTTTGAAAGACGAGATAGAACAAATTGTAATGGCAGTGCAATTGGCAAAAAGAGGAATTGTACACTAAGTGGCCGCATGTTGTATGAGAATTTTTTTTTCGATATGCAAATGTTAAACAGCATCAAAATATGCTATTTGGTGCCAAAAGTCAGGTTCCTAAAATTTTATCTCGATTGAACGGTCGCAACCCGCCGCCATTTGAGCTAATGGTTGGACCTAAGGACCATTTTTTGGCGTATTTGTTTCATAGCATCTATAAAAATGGAAAAACGTCATTGGAATGTACTAAGCATTTGTAGGTTATGATAATATGATAATAATATGATATGATAATATGATAATGATATGATATGAAATAATGATAATAATACAAACATTTTGAAATATCGTTTGATTATCTGAGATATTTAGTTTTTGAGATAAACATATTTTAAGGAAAAAGTTGAGGATACACTCAAATTCCCATTTTCTCAGTTTTATATTTTTATTCTCAAATTCTCAGTTTTATATTTTTAATAAAAAGACGATCGCAAAACGCTAATGAATTGTTCTATTTTAATTTTCTTAAATTCATAGCGCGGCTTTTCATATATATACGTAAGATGTTGCTATATTGCCTATCCTTAACCCATACATGCCCGTAATTACCAAAACTTACGATTTGGTCAACTAATGACGTCACAATACATTCGCAAAACCGAATGTATTTCAATTTTGAGGTCTAAATATACTAGTTGTCATAATTTTACTAATGACACTAAAGAAATCTAGTATGGCGAATCCAATATGGCGTCAGGAAAAAGTGTGATAAATGGGACACTTAATGATATCTAAATCCTTTTCAATCATGCGCTCCCCAGACAAATAACCCATAAGTTGGAAAAATACGTCGAAAATAGTCCCTTGCTACCTCGAATGATGACAAGAGAGGTCATATGTTCCAACAGGTCCAAAACGAAGCAGATAAATCAATGTATGATTGCTTTTATTGAAGTAAATTAAAATAAATCCATAAAAAATTAAACTAAAAGCATTATTTGATACATAAAATAATTTTCATTAGATTACTACATTCATTTATAAATTATGAATTCATTTTTATTAGAATATATATAAAATTAAGTCCATAATTGAATTTATAAATTAATTTGTATCAGCATACAGAAAAATTATTCTTTATGGTGTAGTTTGGATTCATGTGTGATGGGAACTCCTTTCTATACCACTCATCACTTTGCAGCCAACAATGTCTGTCCTCTTCATAATGAGTCAATGCTCGATTGTTGTCGGTGATATCCGCTCTTTCATCTGCATCATTCACAACCATTCCATTTTACGTTCCATTTTACGTTTTTCTTTTTTTGCCAAGTTGACGTCAATTCCAATGATAGAGCCGGGCCTGCCCTTCTTTCTCTGGTTGAGTAGGAAATCTTTGTCCTCTTTGTTTTTGATAATGTCTATTGCCCTTGGGGACGAAATATCAAACAAATCATTGAGTTTACTGCTAAATTCACGCTCTTTCCGCAGCTAAACTTTGGACGTGTTAGAGCGATGTTTTCTAATATTTTCCTATTGTTCGCAGAGTTTTAAAAGTTTTTTGAACAATATTGCTTGCCGCACCTAGGAATGCGTGCCTTTTGCCTAAATTTTAGAGTTTCTTCAATCACTAACTGCGAGCTTTCAGTTAAACTTATTTTTTCGATAAGTGTCTTATGGAAGAATATCTTCAAAACGTTTCCTTCGACGGTTGTTTTGCACCCACAATATTATTTTAAATTGTTCCAATAAGGAACAATTTGCTCGAGTTGATGTTGAAGCCATTTATTTTATATTAATTGCACTTTCAAACTTCTGACACTTTTAAAGATCACCTTTAAAATTACGCGATAATTCAATAAAAAAACAGAAATATACACTGAAAACCATGATATAATTACCAGGGGCGCTACTCTGTATTGCGATGCGCCAATCAATGCGATGCGAAAATGAAATTTGATGCATTCGCAAATTCGTACAATCAAATCAAATTCGCGATTTTTTTTTGCCACATCGCAATTGAGACTAGCGCCCCAGGTAGCATTGGCAATTAGTTATTTTCGCATAAGAAGTGAAACTTGCTTCTGACAAAAACAGCTGCTATTGCAACTAATCGAAATTAAAGCAAAGGAACATACAAACAATGTTAAAATAACACAGTACAACACATGATTTTGGGACTCAATTCTGAGAACTGCACGTGGAAGTAGCCCCGAAAAGAAGAAGTTGTGCATCATTCGTCTTGTCAAGTTACATGCCAAAATAATTTAATATCGATTTCAAGTTAGTAAGGATCGTATAGGGGAATTTGTCACGTTTTAGGCTCTTTTGTTTGACATAACTCGAGAACCACTAGTCCGTACAATTCCTTTAATGTGTTCATATAACGTTTCCCTACATAAGCAACAGTTTCGCAGTTATAAATAAATGTATGAAGAAAAAAAATATTTTTTGCCTGAAAATTACAATTTCTTTTTAAAATTCGTAAAAAAATCCAAAACTGAAAAAAGTGTCAAGTCCTATTACTTTCACGTAAAGTCACATAATCTATGAAAAAAATGAGACATACTCGTAGACATAGAGATATCATGAAAATCAATGTACGCGTTTCGCTTTTATTCACAATTAAGTAAAGGTATGAATTTCAAAAATGTGCTCAAAATTCTTTGGAAAAAACATTGATGACTTTTTTTATGATTCTCAGAATTAAAAAAAAAAAGGAATAACCAAAAGGTTATTTGATTTTTATGATTGCGGTACCAAAGTAATAAACTCTAATAAATGTGATTCTCAGATATAAAAAAAAATCCACCCACATTTATGATTTTCGAACGTTTCGAAAAATTTATAAAGCACACCTGAATCAGGTATATACACACAGAGAATTATATCCACTGTCGCAACCGAATTGGTGCCCTACCGACTTAGTCATTTGTTGATAACTTTTAAAAAGTAATCACCACAACTACGTAGTTTCCCATAGCTTTGACTGTGGCAATCCGTTGTAAGCACTGCGCTCACGGTTTTCTGAACGAACCCCTTCATCCTTTCAACTTCCATTCAGTTAAATGAACGATTTTGTTAATTGTTTTAACCTTAACTCAATTGTGTGAACGGAGAAGTAAGTCATTTTAACCTTCATTCGATTGTATGAATGGACATGTTATCCGTTTTGACTTCCACTCGGTTGTATGAACCGACCTGCCAATTATTTTGACTAAAATTTGGTTATTTTGACAACCCTTTGATCGTTTCGACCTACACATGATTATTGACTGTAGATCACTTTGTAGGTTAAGCAATCTACACACAGTATTTCACAGTAATCATTTTTCTAAAAATAAAATCACACTAAAATAAAAAACTGATGCAATAATAAATGCGTTTATGAAGTCAACCATATACACAAGAAAATTAATTATTACCCAGGGCGCAGACGTGACTATCCTCATTTTTGAATTTTGAGATAGTGCCTCAGACATATAAAAAAATTAATAGTCCCAAACAGCAAATGTATTGCCATTAAAACATAAGGAAATATTTTAAGTGTGAAAATAGTTAATGGTTTCCACATTAAGAACTAAAAAGGTTTCAACTTTTTTTATTCGATAAGCAAAAAAATTAGTATCAAAGAATGAAGTCTCCAGTAATTGCTAACAAATTAAATACGGGGCGCCAGAAGTTACTATATGTTGTACTAAACCAAACATCGGTTCGTCATTGTCATATAAAGCAACCATAAACCATAAAATCCATGCATTACTTTTGAAGATATAACTGTTTTTCATTTCACAACGCGCAAATTTTTTATAAAAATTTTTCATGTTTCAGTTATTTCGTAAAAGAGTGAACCATCAAGTGTACATTATACCTATAATGCATAGTATGTAAAATAAAAATCGTGCGGTATTTTATAAAAATTTTTCGTGTTTTGGTTATTTCTTAAAGGGGTGAACCGTCAAGTGTGCCTAATATGTAATATGTGTTATCTTCAAAAGTAATGCACAGAATTTTATGGTTAATAACACTTTTATGGTTGATAAAACAAACACTTTCAAATCGCCCAGGAAATTGTAATCGTGCCGAGTTCCTGAATGCATTTATGCAAAGCATCAGTGACCTTTTTCTTTGAATTCGTGCTTAGCAGATTCACCGAAACTGAGAAACTAAAACGTGCTTAAAAATAATAGCCTAGTTGCGCAGTTTTGGTGAATCAACTAAGCACCAATTAATAGAAAGTCAATAGATCTTTGCATAAATGCATTAAGGAACTCAGCCCTTTTTTATGCATATGTAGATAGAAAGCAATTTTATTTAACTTACCTAATGATTGCTCCTCTTACAAGTTATTCAAAAAAACGACACTACAAAAACTCCATCCGGACACGTTAACAACTTTGAGAAATGAAATGCAAGCGTCTTGCGATTAAGGTCGGCTTACACAACTTCGTGTTTGTGAACGTATGTCTGTTTCACTCGCTAAGTCGGATGGTTTGACAAACCTGCAGTTGCAAGGTTGGCTGTTGAGATTGACACAACTAAAGGGTGCGATTGATTTAATAAAATTCAAAACTCGATTGAAGCGTAAAAATAATGCTGTTGACATAACTTACAATGTGGTTGTTACAATGACTAGTATTGTTCGCTTGTCTGCAATAGCTTCAGTTAGTTATTTCAGACACATTACGTTCCTTGTAGTGGCAAGGAGAGTAGAAATAAATACATTTACGCGGTTCAAGCAACTAACATGCCATATTTTCATTTCAACTGAAGAAACATTTGGAAATGAGCGGGTTCCGAAGGAACGATCATTCGCGCCATCTAACAATCAATTGTGCTTATTTCATTCGCTTTACATTAACCAAATATCTTACTTACTTACTCCGATTACCACAAATAATATTCATTTCCCGCAACCTTATGCCTATAAATTAATTTTCTGAGTGTAGCCAACCTTAAAATATGCACCCATTCATTTTGCTTCATTTTTTGCTCAATAACTGGATTACAAGTCCACAAATATGTTTTTTTTCTTTATAAACTTTATTTTGCATGCAAATAAAAATCACGATTCATATTACAGTTATTCTTACACAGAAAATATGACATTTTTATATGTTATCTATGCATGAATAACGGAATAAGGACGATAACGGAATGAGGCTGATTGACTCGCCGCAGCACGAAACATGATTATAAGTAAATATAATACGCGCAACCAAATTGATCACGTTTTGATTGACGGAAGGCACTCTTCCAGTGTATTAGATGTACGCACGATCCGTGGTGCTAACATAGGCTCGGATCATTATCTTGTCGCACGCGTGCTGCTAAGGAGCGATACAGAGATAAAAGGAGGGACGACAAACGTCTTTTCAGGCGGAAAAAACGAGAGGCAGAAAAGCGTGAGTGTGAGAAGATTGAGATGTATGGTGACAGGAACGAGGACCGAAAATTTTTCGAAAAGATAAGACGCCTGGCCGATGGCTCTAAAACCAAGGCCTCTTTCTGCAAGGATGAAAACGGGAATCTAGTGACAGATATCCAAAGTACACTGACGTTATGGAGGGAACTTCTTTTGAATGCCGATGACGACAACAATCCCGCCAATAGAGACGATATACCGGAAACCCCAATAATGGATGATAACGTTGAAGTTCCGCTGCCCGACTATAATGAAGTTTTGATAGCAATAACACGGCCTAAGAACAACAAAGCCGCGGGAGCCGATGGTCTACCCGCTGAGCTGTTTAAGAACGGAGGCGAAGCTCTATTTAAATGCATTCAGCTTCTATGTAGAATATGGTTGGAAGAATGCATTTCAAACGATTGGAACCTCAGAGTACTCTGCCCAATCCACAAGAAAGGCGATCCCACTATTTGCGCCAACTACAGTGGGATAAGCCTCCTAAATATCGCCTATAAGGTTCTGTCTAGCGTATTATGTGAAAGACTGAAGCCCATCGTAAACCAACTGATTGGGCCTTATCAGTGTAGCTTCAGACCTGGAAAATCTACCACCGACCAGATATTCACGCTACGACAAATCTTGGAAAAGACCATAGAGAAGCAAATCGACACCCACCACCTTTTTGTCGACTATAAAGCCGCTTTCGACAGTCCAATAACGAATCACCTTTACTCCACCATGTCTTAATTTTTATACCTGTAAAATTAATCCGTATATGCAGGATAACACTGAGCAACACCAGCTGTAAAATAAAAATCGGGAAGGACCTCTCCCCACCATTTGTTACCAAACGAGGTTTCAGATCATTAGAGCTGCTGATCTGAAACAAAGTGGCACAATATTCAATGTGCAATAAAAAATGCAGTCAGTGCAGCATTTTCCAAATTAGAAAAAGAGTCGAGTAGCATGGGTCTTGCAGTAAACGCAGATAAGACGAAATATCTGGTGTCAACAAACAAACAGTCTCAGCGTATTGGCACCCACGTCACTGTTGACAACACCTCCTTCGAGGTTGTGAAGGACTTCGTCTACCTCGGTTCCAGCATTAACTCCACCAACGATATCAGTAGAGAGATAAAACGAAGGATAGCTCTTGCCAACACGTGCTACTTTGGGCCCAGTAGGCAATTGAGAAGCAGAGCCCTCTCTCGACGAACAAAAGTCACGCTCTATAAGTCACTAATCATGCCCGTCCTGTTATATGCAGCACAAACCTGGACGTTCAGCAGCTCTGATGAAAAGATTTTAGGAGCGTTCGAGAGAAAGATCCTTCGTAAAATCTACGGACCAATCTGCGTCAATGGCAAGTACCGAATACGATGGAACGATGAGCTGTATGAGCTATACGCCGACATCGACATAGTAAAGCGCATAAAAATCGAGCGGCTCCGCTGCTAGGTCATGTTGAGCGGATGAAAGACGACGCTCCTAGGTTGTTCATATCATGTTCTGAGTCTGCATCATCATCAGAGATATACATAATATACAAGGGCATGTTTTGTTCAGTGTGTTCACCAAAATCTTCGGTGCTATCATCTTCAAACTGCATAATTTTAGAACTCCACCAACAAACCTCTTCAAGCAATGCATCTAATTTTTTTTCCTTTGACTCGCTTTTCCATTGGCATAGTCACCTGGTGGAACCTCTTTCCTTGTTCGTCTGATTCCTGAGGTAATTGTGCCAAAAAGCTATCAAGGAATGATAGCTATGAGGAATTTGAATTCCTCAGTAAACAATTTTTATCGATCCTGCTTGTCTATTTTTGGGACGATATGATCACAAACGTAGCAAAAATAGTCCAATTTTGGACTCTTGTTATTTTCCATATTGAAATATATTTTATGTTTTGTTCTTATTCACTTTTGAAAACCGGAGAAAAATTCACTTGTACTTTTCGCGTTCGTCGACACTTGTTGAATGACAAAAATCGGTCAGTGAACACCTATAAATACTACATACTTTTCAATATTTTACTGACAGGTACTTATGAATGGACGCATCCAGGTATCCAACGGAAAAACACACATCATTAAAAAAGTGCACGTCCCTTTTTTCCCTTTAATTGACTAAACGGAGTACCTACCATAAAAAACAAGAACAGGAATTCAGCATCCACGCACATTTATAATCGTTTATTAGTTTGCTAACGCAATAATAAAAATGAAATAACCTTTCGTTTATTACTTATTTCTTTTTTAATTCTGAGAATCATAACAAAGTCATCAACGTTTTTTCCAAAGAATTTTGTACATATTTCGAGCAAATTTTTGTAATTCATACCTTTACTTAATTGTGAATAAAATCGAAACGCGTACATCGATTTTCATGATCTATGTCTCATTTTGTTCATAGGTTATGTGACTTTACGTGAAAGTAATAGGACTTGACACTTTTTTTCAGTTTTGGATTTTTTATGAATTTAAAAAAAAAAAAATTAATTTTCAGACAAAAAATATTTTTTTCTTCATACATTTATTTATAACTGCGAAACTGTTGCTTATGTAGGGAAACGTTATATGAAAGGAATTGTAATTCTTAATTTATTTTAAATTTGTTTCAGCTAAATCGGACTAGTGGTTCTCGAATTATGTCAAACAAAATAACCTAAAACGTGACAAATTCCCTTATACGATACTTACTAACTTGAAATCGATATTAAATTATTATGGCATGTAACTTGACACAACGAATGATGCAGAACTTCTTCTTTTCGGGGCTACTCCACGTGCAGTTCTCAGATTTGAGTCCAAACACCATGTTTTGTACTGTGTAATATATAAGTTTTCTCCAATGGAAAGAGGAAAATTGTAACGCCACGTTACAAAATGCTACGAAGGATAGCCACCTTGTCGAAGGTGTAAAGGCTTAGGTTGCAATGAAACAATGGGCTATGATGACGGGAGCGCAAGCTCCTTGTAGGGTCACCCATGTCGTACAGGCCATTGTGGAGCAATGAACAAAGAGCTATCCAAGCCCCCCCCCACCCCCCTAATCCAGGGTGTTATGTTGCACCATGCCTATTGGATGGTTTGCAACCAGGGGTAATACCGGCTGTATTGGTACGGAGACCTCACTGATATCGGGTCGCCTCAGTGAGTAACTGTGACCTTTCCATGCCACGCGGGGCTCTGGCATGGACGACGTACTTTTCCTAGCTACTCGTGGGACCAAAAATGAACAAAACTAATAAAAAGAACGAGGAATAACGTACAGAGGCGACAACGACAACAACTACATATGAAACGGCAACTGCGACGGAAACTCTGACCAAACAGGACAACACCGACGCGGGTGGGGACTTGGACTCAGCGACTCTGAGGATTTTGGGCAGGTTGAGCATTGGAAGTGACACGGAGGAATCGAGCATCCCTCAAGTCCTTCACAATGTTCCTGGCTCAGAGACTGAAGACGAGCTTCTCAACTCCGACTCCGACGCGAAGGTCATTGAGGCGGGTAGTGCAGCAGTCCACAGTAGTTCTGCTTCGAAAGAAGCGATGCAACGAAAGTTCTACAGGACTGCTAAGAACTATCTGCTGAAAATGAAAACCGCAGACCCGACTACTCTTACTTCCAGGGACAAGGCTCTCATCAGGAAGCACACGAAGAGAGTGAAAACTTTTGAGCGTCACTATACCCTAAAAGCATCGACGAACGAAGTTGCCACAATTCTGCCTGCTTCCACGGATGAGGGTCTTAGCAAGGCAGGTCCATCCAACTCCAATGACGGGAAAAGCGACAAACGGGAGAGGGAAATGGGAGGTAGAAAGAGGAGGACAAGAGACAGGAAGAATAGAGGGGATAGAGCTGAACCGTCCCAATCCAAGGTTGCTATAGGTGACAAACGGGATTGCGGTATAGGTGGAAGCATGGGAGGGGAAGAAGGGGCAACGACGGTTAAGGCAGGTCCCTTCTACTCCAATGTCGTCAAAAGCGGCAAACAGGAGTGTGGAAAAGGCAGAACCCGGGAGAAGGTAAAGCGAGACAAGGTCAACCCAAGGTTACCTCAAACAGGGACCAACCGGGGGTTGACCACGGTTTCGAGAGGAGAACCTCCCTGTACACCTGGTTCCACGGCCAAACTGCAAAGATCTGCGGATGAGGTCGCTGCGAGTTGTTCAAAGCGTAGTAAAGCCCGGGGGAGCTTCGAAAACTCAGCAGAGGTCGCTGCGAGTTGTTCGTAGCGAAGTAAAGCAGGGGGGAGCTTCGAAAACTCACCAGAGGAGCTACAAGTAGCCATTATAGACGCAACTGACCCAGACGGCTCTACGACGGGGGAAAAATGGCTGCTTGTAGAAAATGAGATCCTAAAAGTTATGATGGGTAGCGTCGAACACGGTGATCCCGACGATTACAAGTTCAACGGTGCTGGTTGGCAACAAGGAGTCAAAGTCGTCGGATGTGGATCGAAGAAATCCCTGGAGTTCCTGACCAAAACCATCGCCAGCATTGGTGAAATTTGGAAGGGAGTTTCACTAAAGGTGATCTCCAGTCCAAGCTTCCGCTTCGCCACAAGGTATCTGTATTGATTCCTCCTCCTGCTTTGCACGAGGATGAGTCTATTCAGAGGCCTTTGGCGGCGCAGAATAAAGACGCCAAAATTCAGGAGTGGAAGCTGGTCAGGTCGCAGAAGAGTCACGGCAGCGAAGGGAAAATTCTTCTCTTTTCGCTGCTTTCACGGGCTGGCTTAAGGAGCAGTCGGACATGCCCAAACCAACAATAGCTGAGAGGAGGAGGAAGCTGCAAGTGATGCAAATCAACCTGCATCACTGTAAGGCAGCGACCGACAACTTGATGCTGTGCATGTCCGAGGAGAATGTAGATGTGGCACTCATCCAGGAATCTTGGATCACCAACAACAAGATCCAAGGCCTAGGGTCGAAACAATATAACCTGTTTCACTCTACAAATGAAGATAATTTAAGGAGCTGTATACTTGCGAAAAAATCCATTAATATGTTTTTTCTCCCTAGATTCAGCAACGGAGACGTAGTGGCAACCAGCGTAGAAACAAGGTCAGCAAAACTGATCCTTTGCTCTGCGTACATGCCCTATGAAGAGGCGAACCCACCAGTGCAAACAGTCCGCGAGTTAGCAGAACATGCTAACACAAGCAGGGCATTCCTGATCATCGGTTGTGATGCTAACGCCCATTACTCGCAATGGGGCAGCAAAGACATCAACAAAAGGGGTGAGTCTATTTTTGAATTTATCCTTATCACAGACCTTATTCTATGCAATAGGGGCAATAGGCCAACATTTCAGAATAGAATCAGGGAAGAGGTAATCGATTTTACTTTAGCTTGTAACTCTGAACAGATTATAGTCGATAACTGGGAGGTGTCTTAGAAGGAGTCGTTTTCTGACCACTTTACGATTCTCTTTACTATTGAATACGATCCCCAATAAAAGAAACATTTTAGGAACCCATTAAAAACTAATTGGGAAAGGTATTCAGTCTGGATAAGCAGAAATATTGCAGACCTAGACACAGAATACCTCCCAACCGATGTATCTATTGACAATGCAGTCGAGTTTATAACGAGAAAAATTAACCAGGCTTTCAAGAAGTTCTGCCCAAAGTCTCGAAGTCGCAAACCTGCAAATGCGAGTTGGTGGACCAGCGACCTCAAAAAGAGGCGATCAGAGGTTAGAAAACTTCACTGGAAGGACATCTTAAGCAAACTAGAGCAGGACTGGACAATCTACAGATCCATGCTAAGTGCTTACACTAGGGATGTAAGAATAGCTAAGCGAACATCTTGAACAAAATTTTGCGAGTCCATTGAGGATACCAGTGAAGCCGCCAGACTTCGAAAGATGCTATCCAAAGACCCAACGGTCCCGGGATACCTTAAGAGGTCTGACGGATCCTGGACAGAATCCAGTCAAGAAACGCTTTTGCTACTCATGGAAACTCACTTTCCAGGTTGTACAGAACCGTATCAAAACGCTGCTAACAACAACTTGGAAATAACAATGCCAGAACCTTTACAAGAACTTCACAACATTATTACAAGGTCAACTGTAGAATGGTCGATCGGATCCTTCAAGCCCTACAAATCTGCGGGGCCAGATGGTATCCTACCGGCCATGATGCAACATGCCCTTCCTAGTATCATGCCCTGGCTTATAGCAATCTTCACCGGCTGCCTCAAGACAGGATATGTTCCAAAAACTTGGAGAGAAGTGCGAGTTGTTTTCATTCCTAAAGCTGGTAAACCGATACACTCAGCACCAAAGGGTTATAGGCCTATTAGTCTCTCATCGTTCTTGATGAAAACGCTAGAGAGAATAATAGATCTTCACATAAGAGAATCTGTGAACGATAACAATCTCTGTCGTGTACAACATGCCTACCTTAAGGGTAAATCGGTAGAAACGGCACTGCATGAGGTGGTTTCGGTCATAGAAGGAACCCTTCATCACAAAGAATATACTTTAGCAACGTTTTTAGATATCGAAGCCGCATTTAACAATGTAAATACAGATTCTATAAGAAATGCTTTAGGAGACAAAGGAGTTAACAGTAAAATAACCCAGTGGATGTATAAAATGCTCAATAGCAGACGTATAAGCTCACAAATGGGAATGAGCGTTGTGAGGAAAGAAGTCACAAGAGGCACACCGTAAGGAGGAGTCATATCCCCCCTTCTCTGGCTGATTGTGGTTGACAAAATTCTCACTACACTCACAACTGGAGGAACAAAAGTGGTAGCCTTTGCCGATGACGTTGCCATCCTAATATGCGGGAAATACCTGCAAACAATTAGCCAACTCATGTCTGCGGCATTGAATGAGCTATCGCGGTGGGCAGAATCGAATGGACTTGGTGTTAACCCAATAAAGACCGAACTCGTTCTGTTCACAAGAAGAAGAAAAATAGAAAGTTTCACATTACCGAAACTTAACGGAGTAACTCTGAAGCTTTCCACGGAAGCCAAATACCTTGGAATTATCCTTGATAACAAGCTGAGCTGGTAACGCAACACAGAGGAAAGAAGGAAAAAAGCACTGTGCGCTTTGTACGCTTGTCAGAGGACATTTGGCAGGAAATGGGGACTGCGACCGCACATAATCCACTGGATATATACAGCGATCTTGAGACCCATTCTTACCTACGGTTCTCTCGTATGGTGGACGATAACGCATAAAAAAAGCTACCTTAGCTTCCTAACAGGAGTTCAAAGGTTAGCGTGCATAGGAATAATAGGAGCCATGAGATCTACGCCACAGGAGGGTCTAGATATGATGCTAAATCTTCTTTCCATAGTAGAGTTCCTTAAATTATTGGCGACCAAGAGCGCAATTCGCCTCAACGAATCACGAGCCTGGAAAAGCAACACATTCGGACATCTATTCTAAATATCTTTGGAACCGAGGAATCAAAAAGAGCAACCGACTATATCATTCCCAGTGTGAGATTCGGTACAGAATACACCACATCTATTCAGAGCAGACAAGAATGGGAAGAAACGGCTGTAGAATCCTACGGCAATCTCCATTTATATACTGATGGTTCCAAAATGGAAAACGGAACTGGATCGGGTGTATACTGTGAAACTCTGCAAATCAAAGAGTGTTACAAACTCCCTGATTACTGTAGCGTTTTTCAGGCAGAAATATATGCTATTGAAAAAGCTGCACAGGCCATTTACAGGAAAAATCTTACCCCCACAAGGGTAGTAATTTTTGTGGATAGCCAAGCGGCCATCAAAGCACTGAACAGTAAAACGACGAAGTCTCGAACGGTGCAAAACTGTAAACTTGCACTGAACAGTATCTGCAATACCCACAATGTCACTCTGCTGGGTTCCTGGACATAGCAATATCGAAGGGAACGACGCAGCGGATGAACTGGCGAGGCGTGGAGTAACCGCAAGTACAAACAGAGCTGACACAGATGTGCACATTCCAATAGGCGTCGTTAAAAGGAGTATAGAACTAAAAGCCAGAGATATTGCCAACACAAACTTATATGTTATACTTTTAACTGCATTCAAATTTCAAATTATTTTATGAATAAAAAAAAATTAATTTTAGTAAGAAAAAGTTAAGTTCTGTTTTATATGTAAAAAATTTTGTATTTTTTTGTTCATACATTTGCTGATTAAACTAAGTAAACAAAGATTTTTCTATATCAAAAATAAAAAATCTGGCATGCGTAATGTGACCAACATTTTTAAGCTAAAAGGCGTACTTGAATTGATTTCGAAATTTTAAAGAAGTACAAAATTAGTACACATAATAAAAATAAGTACTAAAGAAAAATCAAGCCTGAGGAAAATTTATAAATATATTTATACAACGGAAATATTTTACAGAATAAATATTTTCAACGGAAATGTTTGAATTATTAAACTAAAATTAAGAGATATAAAATGAGATCAAAGAAATATATAAACAAATGAATATGATCTCTTTTTTCTCCAAACGATCGAAACTGCAAAACCCAGATACGTTTTGTAGTAAATATAATATGTAGTGAATAATATTGCAGAAAATTCACACCTTTCTTTGAATGCTCCAAAATACTTTTTGTTCCATAAAATTTCGTAAAGTTTTCGATTAAAAAACCATTAAGTTCATCCTGTAAATGTTTCATTCCAGAAACAATATTGGATCCGCCTTCAATCAATTTAAAACTATTTATGGTACTTTTAGATTTTAGATAGATAACGTTTAGGGTTTTATTTCAATTGCAGTATTTCAAAAGGATTTACGTAAAAACAAATGGTATATCAAGGAGAAATAATCGTACAAAGGAAAAAAATTTGGTGAGAATTTTATTAATTTTTATTGATATCAATTTACCTTAGAAATACTTGGATATGCATCTTGACTTATTTTATATTTCGTTTCTGTTAATTGGCTCATCGTTATAGGGTCAGTAGATATTAAACCTCTGCACGGATTAATTCGTTTATACTACAACAATAGTGCATTCGGTGTCGAGTTCAGTAGTTTGCATAACTATAACAGCGAGTGAAATTATCACCATAGCCATAAATAGTCTTAAACCGACTTTCAACACATTCGTTTGGAAACGAGTGATAGCCGAAAGCATTCGTCGGACAAACGAATCTAAACCAAACATAACAGAATGAAGGATTTGTAAAAGATTAATGCTTCATAAAGATATGAGTCGAATGTTATGTGCACAACAATTCGGTGCATAAATTGAATTTAAGATTTTAAAAATTGGAAATTGGAATTGTACATGCGATGGCAGAATTAGACGGTCGCAATTTACACTGTCAGAATTTTTTAAATTCAAGATGGTTAATGGTGTTGCCACCTAAACTTTTTTATTTTCACGAATTCCGTGCTGGAGCAAAGACTAGGTAAAAATGGGTCGCTAAATCCGAATTCGGCCAGATTTCCAAAATTTTGTAATTTTTTTTTATAACAGTAATGCCATCTACTAAAATGTATTTTCAAGAGTTTTTAACATGGTTTAATAGTGTTTAGGGGTCGCTGACTTCGAATCTAATGTCACAATTTTAAAATTCAAAATGGTTAATGGTGTTGCCAACTAAAATTTTTTTTATGCATTCGGGATTGTGGCGAACAAGATCGGTTGGGATAATTTCACAACATTTTTAAATGCTTACATACTGGCCAGAAAATTTTTTTAATTTTATTTAAAGCTTCAACATAATAACTGAAGCTCGTTCCTGTAAAAAAAATCGACAAGTTACCGATTTGTGTGACGTCATGCTGTTTCGATGCTTAGTTACCGATTTAGTGAGAACTAATGTTTCTGTACGTTCAAAACGTTAAAAAATCGGTCCGCGATGAAAAAAAAGCTCGTTCTAATGTGAATGAGAAAATGGTTTTTCCAAAGCGAATATTTTAGCCATTTCTTAATCAATTAACTAGCCGCCGATTTTAACGTCGATGCCATAGATGCACAAGTCGATATCGAACATTAAAAATGTTTTCAACGAAAAGTAAACAAATATTTCCAATCGGGTACTTTTGCATTGCTTTAACATATTTATATATTTTTGCTTAAATTTCTAATTTTTATGTTGATAGGTATTATCTTTAAATCGCATTACATTGATAATGTAAACTTTTTATAACAAACAAGATTATAAACAGTTAAAATTGAACTAAAGCAAAATTGTCAGTTTTTAAGGTGCTTGTTGGGTACTTGTTTCTTCATATTTACGCAACATTATTAGTACAATCATTTGGTAGTTTTACAAGGAAAATTTTCCGGGAGTTTTGAAAATGGGTGCATTTTATAGATTCCGATGTGCTCTTTCCGAATTTCAACTGTGCCACTTCGTATTGTTTCCGCTTGCGCCGCCATATTGGCAAAATGGCGGCTAAAAACAGTTTTTTGCTAATATCGCCTTTTCAACTCATTTCACGATAAAAACATATATGTACCAAAGAAACTAGAGAAATTCCCTACAATTCATGTCATAACCTTTTTTTTCGTAAAATCACTAGTTTTTGCGTACCGCCAAAGTGGAGCACCGCAAAGTGTATTTCAAATAAAATAAAAATTTTTTATATTAAAAATATACATATTGTATTGTGAAAGTGTTGAAAGTTAAAGAAATTTTATTGTACATTTTTTTTATGCAAATTTGATACCATGACTAAAAAACATTCAATTACCCATAGAAATTACACATAGAAAAAGGTTATACAGACTTTTTCTGATAGTACACCTTTTTTTTCTTCCTACCATTTCTAAAACAAAAATTGACGCTATATCATGTGAAATATCTATGAAAATAATACTGCATATTCATAATACTGAAATTTTCTATGTGTTTTGAAATCTAGAGTACTAAACTCTGAGAAATGAAATTGCATGAGATTTCAGAGCCACATTTAGGGGCATGGCATGCTTGCAACTAAAAAGATATTGTAAAATCCTTTAAGACCTAAAAAAATAAGACTCTTGTCTGTAATTCTGTATACTTAGTTTTCTTTAATTCCAGCAAAAAATCTTGTTTCGACTTTTGCCCACACCCGCGATACTGTGCGGCGCGAGCGACAACAATACGAGGTGGCAAAGTTGAAATTCGGAAAGAGCACATCGAAATCTATAAAATGCACACATTTTCAGAACTCCCGGAAACTTTTCAGGTAATCTCGTTTTTCCCCCCAAATGACTGCACTATATAAACATTTATATAAATCGGTAATCGGATTTATATAATCGGACACAGGGTCAGAGAGAAAAGCACATATTTTCATTGATTCACTTTTCTTACAGAGACACTTTTTTAGAAAGACACTTTTTCCACTGAAATGAAATCGGAACATGTGACAACTTAACAGAGACATTGCAGGTGAGAAATACGTCAGAGTGACGTCAAATTGTCAATAGACAAGGTTGTGTTAGTAGTTAAAATTCTCTCTTGTGGTGGGTACAGCACCTGTTAAAACAGGTTTTTACAAATAAAAACAAAACAAAATCAAAATTTGCAAATTATAATATTGCATGTGTTTGACAGCTGTGGTACCCATCGCTCCGAGACGACACTGCCTTGTTAAATATACCTTGGTTTCGCGTTACAGAAACGAGCTACTGGTGCCAATTTCTAAGCAGTGTTGCAAACCGAAAATTTTTTATTGTTAGAACGATAAATTTTTATTATTTTTCAGAGGTGAAAACACAAATTAATTTTGGAAAAATGTACATTAGCATGATTAAACTTTTGATTAAAAAAATAGAAAAAGTATTATAATTTCCCGCGTATTGGAGCCAATTCCCCAATTCTCCGACAATTAGTAAATTCCCCGGTAATCGGAGAATTCCCCGCGAGCTGGCAGCGCTGATTGCCATGCTTTCCAATGTCAGTAGTAATTGGAAAAACGTTGCATGTGTTTGTCATCATGGCCAATGTAGAATTAAATAGCGTGACGCAAAAGTGCAGTAAAGGTGAAAAACGGAAGATAAAAATTGGAATGTGTAATGGTCACCTCAGAACAACATAAACACCTTACGTATCTTACGTAGTGGCAAGCAGCGTAGTCACCGCTGGGAAGGTAACTTGCTCATTAGCAAAATACCCACGCAACACACTACCTCTTCTTGTGTAGCGCATTCAATTGCTTAACAAATCCTCTCGTTATTTTGCGTGAGCTGTTTAAAGTTATCTTTAACTAAACAGATAATAGTATAGGAAAACAAAAACAATAAAAATTTATAAATAATAAAGAAATAAAGAAATAAATAAACAATTTCATAAAAAACTTAACAAATAAGTACATAAATAACTACATAACGCATAAATAAAATTTAAATATTAAAATAAAAATAATAATATAAACATAAGTTAAATAAATATTTATAAAAAAACGTATAAATTAATAACAACCAAAAGTAATGAAAAGTTTAGGGTTAAAATAAGTCATAGCGACATGCAATAACAATAGAGTTCAGCTACTACAGCTATATCGCACTTCCTCAGCATTAACCCATCTAAAGCCACTACCCAGTAATCATTGAAAATATCAATGTTATGGATACCCGTGACCACAAACAAGTTAATGTGGGAAAAATTTACCCACCAATAAATGGGTTGGGCTCAGGGACAACACAAGACGTAACAACTAACCATGCGTATACATAGATCTATTTACACAACTAATTTTAATCTACTTTTGAGTTGACCTTTTGACAAATTAACATCAAAAACGCTACAATTGTTAACAAAGGAACTCATGCGATTTAAAGGAGCAGTAGCCATATAATTTGTTCTACTAAATGGCAAATAAATTAAGTTGTTAGCGTTTCTACTGCTTCTACGGTTAGTGTTAAAATTTATGTGAGAAAGAAGTTCTGGAGAATCGAATACACCTGTTATGAGCTGGTGTAAATATACGATATCTGCCGATTTCCTTCGATCACCTAAAGACTGCATTTTTAATAGTTTTAAACGATCCGCATAAGGAGGAAGGTCTAATATGTCAGTTCCACTTAAGCCCCTTAGAGCAAACTGAACAAAACGTTTTTGGATTCTTTCTATTCGATCAACATGCACATTGTAACTTGGGGACCACACTTGACTTGCATACTCTAAGTGAGGACGCACGATTGCATAATACAACGTTGTAGTTGTAATCATGCTATTAAATTCTTTGGCCCAGCGTTTTACAAAACCAAGCATTGAAGATGCTTTTTTACAAATATTATCAATATGAATGTTAAACGATAGCTTAGAATCTATACATATACCTAGGTCTTTGACGGTGTCTACACGACTCAAGGCAGTATCTTTAATCTTATAATCAAAAATAAAATTATTCCTTTTTCGCGAAAAGGTCATAGTTTGGCATTTATCTGGATTTAAAAACATATTATTTTTAGAACACCAAACTTCAAAGGATTTTAGATCAGACTGGAGTAGATCTGAATTATCTCTAGAATTAATCGTTCTGTATATTTTCATATCATCGGCATAAATAAGCAGATGAGAGTGTTCAATGACGTGAGTTACATCATTGATAGCTAAAATAAACAGAAGAGGACCAAGGTGACTACCCTGAGGAACACCTGATCCAGCAATAAATTCAGAAGACAATGCGCCTCGGAAACGTATTTGATAAGATCGCTCCACCAAATACGATTTAATCCAGTTCACAAAATATTGTGGAAATCCCATTAACTCAAGTTTAAATAAGATTAGATTGTGTGGTAGCTTATCAAATGCCTTACTAAAGTCAGTGTAAACACAATCGACCTGGTTACGAGAATCAATAGAATTTAAGCAGAATGTTGTAAAATCGAGAAGATTAGACACAGTGGATCTGCCATTCACAAAACCATGCTGACGAGTTGTTATGACTCTGCCACAGTGAATTTTCACCCGATCGTACACCATCCGCTCAAAAAGTTTTGGAATCGATGAGAGCTTAGCGATAGGCCTATAGTTACTGACATCGTTCTTGCAACCCTTTTTAAAAATAGGACTTATAAATGATTTTTTCCAAAAAAGTGGAAAATAACTTTCGTTAATAGATTTATTGAATAATAAAGACAGTGGTTGACTCAAAACGGAACCGCATTGTGTTAACACTGCGGCAGGAACACCGTCAGGTCCAGCACCAAACTCCTCATCGATCGATCTAATATACATTAAAATATCCTCTGGAGTGAAGGATATATGTTCCAAAGATACTCTGGGTTCGGAATTCATATATTCAAAGTACTCTCCATCAGGATTAAAAGAATCTGAACAGAATGATTCTTTAAAAAGATTGGCGAAAAGGCCACAAATTTTGACGGGATTGTCAGTAAATCCCTCGGGAGTTCTAAATGAAGAAGGAAATCCATCAGATTTCTTCTTTGTGTTTACGAATCCCCAAAATTTCTTTGGATCTGTCAATATTCTCAGCTTAACATTATCTAAATATTCGTGATATAATGTAGCTGAGCGATTTTCAAATTCCAGAAACAAACGTTTGTAAGTTTCTAGGTCGTTTGAGCCCAAGCTACAGACGTATTTCTTCCATGCCCTATTCCTGTTGTTGCGAAGAGTCTTTAAATCCTTTGTGTACCACGGGTACGCAGAATTCCTCGCAAATTTGAGACTATAAGGTACGGATTGAGAAAACACAGCAAAGAGTTCCATATAAAAAAAATGTATGGAGTCATCAAGGCAATTTCCATTTATATATTCTAAAATTGCATTAAGTTTACCATGAAGCAACTGATTCAACTTCAAAAAGTCAGCTTTTTTAAAATTGAATTCATAAAGCTTATCTGCTGAATTACAATTTACTATATTTGGTCTGTCGGATTCGTACCAAATTCTCAATGGTGGATGATATTCATCAACAGTAGTTAGAGCATGAAAGGCCCTCTTAACAACAACATTGTTACTGTCTGTAGTTAAGACCAGGTCAAGAAGTCTTTCAAGACTATTATAAATACAACTCACTTGTTGTAAGTCTGAACATATATTATCAACAAATATATGTTCTTGGCGGGTCTTCGAATTAGATGCACAATAGTACGTATCATCGTCAGAAGAATGCCATTTTAAATCAGGTAGATTAAAATCGCCCAATAATAAAATGTCGTCATTAACGTCAAGTAAATCAATTATGTAATCTATGCACTCCGCAAGGCTTGCATAGACCTCTACACTACTCTTAGGAGGAACATACGCATTAATAACATATACATTAGAGTTACAATGTATAACTTTAACGCAAATTAGTTCAATATTAGAAGAGCAGGGAATGTCAACAATAAAACTGACAAAGCAGTTCCTTACAGCCAAAAGGACACCACCACCGACAGAAGAAATATTGTCAGTGTATCTGTCTTTTCTGAAAACTTGAAAACTATTGTCAAACAATTCCAAATCAGTAATGCTTCCGTTCAGCCACGTTTCTGTTAACGCGATAATATCCTCAGAGCAATTTTGAGTTGATAGAAATAAGCTCTGCGTCTTAGAACGTAGTCCCCTTACATTTTGATAGTAAAGGGACAGCCTATTTAGTTTTTTTGAGACTGGCGGGCGGCTTGAGTCACCCTTTTAGGCTTATTTTTTGGCTTGAACTCAGTAACAAGAATATTATCGGCCCAGCGTTTTACAAAACCAAGCATTGAAGATGCTTTTTTACAAATATTATCAATATGAATGTTAAACGATAGCTTAGAATCCATGCATATACCTAGGTCTTTGACGGTGTCTACACGACTCAAGGCGTATCTTTAATCTTATAATCAAAAATATAATTATTCCTTTTTCGCGAAAAGGTCATAGTTTGGCATTTATCTGGATTTAAAAACATATTATTTTTAGAACACCAAACTTCAAAGGATTTTAGATCAGACTGGAGTAGATCTGAATTATCTCTAGAATTAATCGTTCTGTATATTTTCATATCATCGGCATAAATAAGCAGATGAGAGTGTTCAATGACGCGAGTTACATCATTGATAGCTAAAATAAACAGAAGAGGACCAAGGTGACTACCCTGAGGAATACCTGATTCAGCAATAAATTCAGAAGACAATGCGCCTCGGAAACGTATTTGATAAGATCGCTCCACCAAATACGATTTAATCCAGTTCACAAAATATTGTGGAAATCCCATTAACTCAAGTTTAAATAAGATTAGATTGTGTGGTAGCTTATCAAATGCCTTACTAAAGTCAGTGTAAACACAATCGACCTGGTTACCAGAATCAATAGAATTTAAGCAGAATGTTGTAAAATCGAGAAGATTAGACACAGTGGATCTGCCATTCACAAAACCATGCTGACGAGTTGTTATGACTTTGCCACAGTGAATTTTCACCCGATCGTACACCATCCGCTCAAAAAGTTTTGGAATCGATGAGAGCTTAGCGATAGGCCTATAGTTACTGACATCGTTCCTGCAACCCTTTTTAAAAATAGGACTTATAAATGATTTTTTCCAAAAAAGTGGAAAATAACTTTCGTTAATAGATTTATTGAATAATACAGTGGTTGACTCAAAACGGAACCGCATTGTGTTAACACTGCGGCAGGAACACCGTCAGGTCCAGCACCAAACTCCTCATCGATCGATCTAATATACATTAAAATATCCTCTGGAGTGAAGGATATATGTTCCAAAGATACTCTGGGTTCGGAATTCATATATTCAAAGTACTCTCCATCAGGATTAAAAGAATCTGAACAGAATGATTCTTTAAAAAGATTGGCGAAAAGGCCACAAATTTTGACGGGATTGTCAGTAAATCCCTCGGGAGTTCTAAATGAAGAAGGAAATCCATCAGATTTCTTCTTTGTGTTTACGAATCCCCAAAATTTCTTTGGATCTGTCAATATTCTCAGCTTAACATTATCTAAATATTCGTGATATAATGTAGCTGAGCGATTTTCAAATTCCAGAAACAAACGTTTGTAAGTTTCTAGGTCGTTTGAGCCCAAGCTACAGACGTATTTCTTCCATGCCCTATTCCTGTTGTTGCGAAGAGTCTTTAAATCCTTTGTGTACCACGGGTACGCAGAATTCCTCGCAAATTTGAGACTATAAGGTACGGATTGAGAAAACACAGCAAAGAGTTCCATATAAAAAAAATGTATGGAGTCATCAAGGCAATTTCCATTTATATATTCTAAAATTGCATTAAGTTTACCATGAAGCAACTGATTCAACTTCAAAAAGTCAGCTTTTTTAAAATTGAATTCATAAAGCTTATCTGCTGAATTACAATTTACTATATTTGGTCTGTCGGATTCGTACCAAATTCTCAATGGTGGATGATATTCATCAACAGTAGTTAGAGCATGAAAGGCCCTCTTAACAACAACATTGTTACTGTCTGTAGTTAAGACCAGGTCAAGAAGTCTTTCAAGACTATTATAAATACAACTCACTTGTTGTAAGTCTGAACATATATTATCAACAAATATATGTTCTTGGCGGGTCTTCGAATTAGATGCACAATAGTACGTATCATCGTCAGAAGAATGCCATTTTAAATCAGGTAGATTAAAATCGCCCAATAATAAAATGTCGTCATTAACGTCAAGTAAATCAATTATGTAATCTATGCACTCCGCAAGGCTTGCATAGACCTCTACACTACTCTTAGGAGGAACATACGCATTAATAACATATACATTAGAGTTACAATGTATAACTTTAACGCAAATTAGTTCAATATTAGAAGAGCAGGGAATGTCAACAATAAAACTGACAAAGCAGTTCCTTACAGCCAAAAGGACACCACCACCGACAGAAGAAATATTGTCAGTGTATCTGTCTTTTCTGAAAACTTGAAAACTATTGTCAAACAATTCCAAATCAGTAATGCTTCCGTTCAGCCACGTTTCTGTTAACGCGATAATATCCTCAGAGCAATTTTGAGTTGATAGAAATAAGCTCTGCGTCTTAGAACGTAGTCCCCTTACATTTTGATAGTAAAGGGACAGCCTATTTAGTTTTTTTGAGACTGGCGGGCGGCTTGAGTCACCCTTTTAGGCTTATTTTTTGGCTTGAACTCAGTAACAAGAATATTATCGGCCCAGCGTTTTACAAAACCAAGCATTGAAGATGCTTTTTTACAAATATTATCAATATGAATGTTAAACGATAGCTTAGAATCCATGCATATACCTAGGTCTTTGACGGTGTCTACACGACTCAAGGCAGTATCTTTAATCTTATAATCAAAAATATAATTATTCCTTTTTCGCGAAAAGGTCATAGTTTGGCATTTATCTGGATTTAAAAACATATTATTTTTAGAACACCAAACTTCAAAGGATTTTAGATCAGACTGGAGTAGATCTGAATTATCTCTAGAATTAATCGTTCTGTATATTTTCATATCATCGGCATAAATAAGCAGATGAGAGTGTTCAATGACGCGAGTTACATCATTGATAGCTAAAATAAACAGAAGAGGACCAAGGTGACTACCCTGAGGAATACCTGATTCAGCAATAAATTCAGAAGACAATGCGCCTCGGAAACGTATTTGATAAGATCGCTCCACCAAATACGATTTAATCCAGTTCACAAAATATTGTGGAAATCCCATTAACTCAAGTTTAAATAAGATTAGATTGTGTGGTAGCTTATCAAATGCCTTACTAAAGTCAGTGTAAACACAATCGACCTGGTTACCAGAATCAATAGAATTTAAGCAGAATGTTGTAAAATCGAGAAGATTAGACACAGTGGATCTGCCATTCACAAAACCATGCTGACGAGTTGTTATGACTTTGCCACAGTGAATTTTCACCCGATCGTACACCATCCGCTCAAAAAGTTTTGGAATCGATGAGAGCTTAGCGATAGGCCTATAGTTACTGACATCGTTCCTGCAACCCTTTTTAAAAATAGGACTTATAAATGATTTTTTCCAAAAAAGTGGAAAATAACTTTCGTTAATAGATTTATTGAATAATACAGTGGTTGACTCAAAACGGAACCGCATTGTGTTAACACTGCGGCAGGAACACCGTCAGGTCCAGCACCAAACTCCTCATCGATCGATCTAATATACATTAAAATATCCTCTGGAGTGAAGGATATATGTTCCAAAGATACTCTGGGTTCGGAATTCATATATTCAAAGTACTCTCCATCAGGATTAAAAGAATCTGAACAGAATGATTCTTTAAAAACATTGGCGAAAAGGCCACACATTTTGACGGGATTGTCAGTAAATCCCTCAGGAGTTCTAAATGAAGAAGGAAATCCATCAGATTTCTTCTTTGTGTTTACGAATCCCCAAAATTTCTTTGGATCTGTCAATATTCTCAGCTTAACATTATCTAAATATTCGTGATATAATGTAGCTGAGCGATTTTCAAATTCCAGAAACAAACGTTTGTAAGTTTCTAGGTCGTTTGAGCCTAAGCTACAGACGTATTTCTTCCATGCCCTATTCCTGTTGTTGCGAAGAGTCTTTAAATCCTTTGTGTACCACGGGTACGCAGAATTCCTCGCAAATTTGAGACTATAAGGTACGGATTGAGAAAACACAGCAAAGAGTTCCATATAAAAAAAATGTGTGGAGTCATCAAGGCAATTTCCATTTATATATTCTAAAATTGCATTAAGTTTACCATGAAGCAACTAATTCAACTTCAAAAAGTCAGCTTTTTTAAAATTGAATTCATAAAGCTTATCTGCTGAATTACAATTTACTATATTTGGTCTGTCGGATTCGTACCAAATACTCAATGGTGGATGATATTCATCAACAGTAGTTAGAGCATGAAAGGCCCTCTTAACAACAACATTGTTACTGTCTGTAGTTAAGACCAGGTCAAGAAGTCTTTCAAGACTATTATAAATACAACTCACTTGTTGTAAGTCTGAACATATATTATCAACAAATATATGTTCTTGGCGGGTCTTCGAATTAGATGCACAATAGTACGTATCATCGTCAGAAGAATGCCATTTTAAATCAGGTAGATTAAAATCGCCCAATAATAAAATGTCGTCATTAACGTCAAGTAAATCAATTATGTAATCTATGCACTCCGCAAGGCTTGCATAGACCTCTACACTACTCTTAGGAGGAACATACGCATTAATAACATATACATTAGAGTTACAATGTATAACTTTAACGCAAATTAGTTCAATATTAGAAGAGCAGGGAATGTCAACAATAAAACTGACAAAGCAGTTCCTTACAGCCAAAAGGACACCACCACCGACAGAAGAAATATTGTCAGTGTATCTGTCTTTTCTAAAAACTTGAAAACTATTGTCAAACAATTCCAAATCAGTAATGCTTCCGTTCAGCCACGTTTCTGTTAACGCGACAATATCCTCAGAGCAATTTTGAGTTGATAGAAATAAGCTCTGCGTCTTAGAACGTAGTCCCCTTACATTTTGATAGTAAAGGGACAGCCTATTTAGTTTTTTTGAGACTGGCGGGCGGCTTGAGTCACCCTTTTAGGCTTATTTTTTGGCTTGAACTCAGTAACAAGAATATTATCGGCCCACAAATTAGAGTTAAGAACAGTTGTAAAATCATCGGCTGCAACTGTTAAAATGAAAGAAGCATGGGAAGGATTATTACCAATTTTTTTGCATGAACAGAATGCATTTGAGTTCACTAACTTGGATTACCTGATAAACGTCAATATATTTTCTATTGATGTGTCGGGCTGAAGACGTGAAATGAAAACATTTCTGGTCCTCGAAACTGCTCTTAAAGTCAAATGACTGTTAGGCGTAGTTAAAATCGTATTTGGACTACTAGTCAATGGAGGAATAGAAGATGGTGTATAAGAAATCACCGTATTATTATTTTCTGATGGCATTGCTGAGGGCTGCTTTGCCTTGGAAGGTCTGGAGGACGCCTTCTGACGCTTATTTTTGTTTTTGTTTTTCCTCTTTCTTTTAGAGCTTTTAGGGTCTTTTTCTGATGAAACTGACAAAATTCCGGAAGAAGCAGTCATGGACGAAGGAACCGAAATGTTATCCTGAACAGTAATTTCATCAGAAACGCTGGTAGTGGGTGCGGCACTAACTTCGCTAAAAAATGAAACAATTTCTCTGAAGTTATTATATAATAAGTTAAGGCTTTCCCCAAAAAGCTTAATTTTAGAATAGAGTTCATCCGGGGAAAGGGCCCTGCACGAAGCACAATACCAGCGAAGACCAGATCGGACTGAAATTAAATTAAACTAAATAGCAACTAAATAGCAAGCTAGTAGCAGGTAGCAAAACGCATGATCAATCGTTCCGTTGCCTCAAATAACCAACTCTCTTGGTAAGCACATTAAAACATTCAGCTTAACATTAGCGGATCAGATCTGGATATATGTATAAAGAATATTGCATATTCATGATAATGTCATTTACGATCTGTTTTGATGGCTAGAGTACAAAACTGTAAAAAATTAAATTACATGACATCTCAAAACCACATTAGGGGGAGTGGCATGTCTGAAACTGAAAAGATATCGTAAAATTATTTAAATACAATATAATAAGATTCCTGTTTGCAATTCTATTTTATATTAAGGGCTGCTCAGAAATTATGTCCCATGTTGTTGGTCAATTTTAAACCCTCTCCTCCCCCCCCCCCCCCGCGACCCCTCCCCACTATGTGCTACTTCGTTACAAAGTCTTTAAGATGTTACGCCACACTTTTATTTTTTTAACATTTTTTACGGTTTTTTTTACAATTTAGTAGTTTGTTATGAAAAAAGCATAGAACAGGTTATATTTATTATAAGTTTTATTATTATAGAAATAACATGGCAATTTCAGTTCAATTATATTTGACCAACAACTTTATGAAAAAGTTGACCATGTGAACAGAGCTAAACACAAATTATAGCTTTTATGACGTTAACAAGAACACCAACGTTAATCATTATAACTTGGATATGCGACAATTGTATAAATTGTTATGCGTGTTTCAGTTTTTTTATTACTCTTTGATGTTCACTTTGAACGTGAAGTTATAACAGCTTTTTTCGACAACTGCAATAGAGAAATAATACACACTTCAGTTCAGCAAAAAAACTGTTTTTTTAAGCTGCTCCACTTGTTAATGCCTTTTCTACCTTTGCTCGATTTAAACATAGTTTTAGCTGTATTTTTCTGTTTGTGATCCGTTAGTTCTATTGGGTGCGTTTTTTATTGATAAAAAAATTAAATCAATACCTACAATGAATCTAAATTTTAATTAAATTAAAAATTTTTAAAACTAAGTTTAAAAATTGTTTGTGAATACACAAATTTTATACTAATATAAAATTTTATATACACAATACACAATATTTTTACATTTATTTCTATATACAAATTTTTATGCTAATCGGATGAGCAGAATGGGAGTCTTCAGCGTATGTTAAGACAGTTTTTACCCAAGCGCCATTTGATGTTCGAGATAGAGCAAAATATATGCCTCCGAAGCACTTACCCTATACTAAAACCCCCTATATACCAAATTGTATGCAAATCGACTAGATATCAGCCAAAATATAACGTTTGAGGTGTTTGATTTGTATGGGAGATGCTACGCCATATTATCTAATATAACCTTTCATTATTTCTAAACCATCTTGTACACGAAACATATTTACTGCTAAAATTTGAGCTCAATCGAACCAGTCGTTTTCGAGTTTATAACAAGATAAACGCACAACGATAATTTATATCTATATGTTAGGTTTAACAATAAATAAAACAATTGTTTCTTTAGCGAAGCTCTTCACAGAATAAAATTTTAATAAAAATATTTAAAAATCAAAGTATTAAAAACAAAATGTATAAAATAATAACTTCATAATATTAAACCAAGTTAAAAAGAGTTAAGTGTTTCAATTCTATCACATCATAACAAGAAAAAGAGTCACACACTTACAACTTTATCATCTTACAACTTTATCATATCATCTCAAGTCACGACCATTTAAGGTCCTGACCACTTAAGGTCCCGACCATTTTAGGTCCTGAGCATTTAAGGTCCCGACCATTTAAGATCCCGGCCATTTAAGGTCCCAACCACTTAAATTCCCTAAGTTAAAATTTACCATTATTCGGGCCACAATCTCAATTGCTCATGCACTGCTATTTTTGTAACTTTTGTTCTTTTATATGTTCTCTGAAGTATGTACCGTTCATTAGGTAAAAGTTTCAATATTTTATAAGGTCCCAAAAATTTGGTCCCTAGTTTACCTGATCCAGCTTTTTATGTATCTTGAACAACGACAATGTTGCCAACTCTAAATTGTATAGCTACTAATCGAAAAGTTCTTGTTGTTTTTCTCTATTTTTTTTTAAGGTTTTCATTAGCATTCGATATCATCATTTCACGACTTTGTAATTGTGTAGCAGGCAACCCATTTAACAAATTTTTCTCTGATGGAAGACGGTTTTAAAATCCAAACATAAGTGCGTTGGGTGTAAGTGCTGTTGCTGAACTCACAGTTTCATTTAAACAGCTTCAATTTGAGGAAGTATCGAAGTCCATTTGCTTTCTTTTTCACTTGCTAAAACACTTCTCATAAGATTGAAAAGAGTTCGCATCACTCTTGCTACTTTCCCGTTACCTCTAGGCATGCCTGTTGCAGATGCAATTGTAGATGCAATTGTATACCTTCCATATCTAAATGGTTTTGAAATTTTGGTGAAGTGAATGCTCTTGCTCTATCTGCTTCAATTTTTGCTGGCTTACCAACTTTTTTGAATAGATTTTGCAATGCCATAATTGAATCCTCAGACGTTTTGCTTTGAATAGGAACAAACATGCAGTATTCTGAAAAAGAATCTATTGCTACTAAAATTTCGACACAACCGTTTGATCTTTTGAGTGAACCCGCATGGTCAATATGCCAAATTTGCATTGAATAAATTGATTCTCTCCCATTTGATATAATCCAGTTTTTGGCCCAGTATGTGATTTGCCCAAAGTGCACGATCTACAATTTTTAACATATTTTTTAAAGGCTTTTCCCATCTTTGGCCAAAATAAATCCTCTTTCATTCTTAAAATTCCTTTGTTCCATTCTATATGTGCAGCATTATCATAAAAAGTTTTCATCGCCATGAACCTAGCACCCAATGGAACAAAACATTTTTTTTTCACTTCATTACTTTTCGTTTTTTCAACATAGTATATGACATCGTTCTCTATTAAAAAATTAGTTTGTGGTGTAGTTCGTAATGATTGACAGAAATCATCTTCAGCCTGGAATTCTAGAATCGTAGAGGCATTACTGCTTTTTCTTTGTAATCTGCAAACTGTTGGATTTCTGCTTAAATAATCAACATGTGCCATTTTTCCTCCAGGTCGGTACTCAATTTCAAAATCAAAATCTTAAAGCTTCATCCACCATCTGGCAACTCGTGTATGTAACTCTTTCTTTAAAGCAGTGGCCCTTACTGAATTACAATCAGTAAAAACAGTAAAATGAATTCCATACAAATATACCCAAAAATGATGTGTTGCTTCTACTATAGCCAAGGTTTCTAAGTCATAAGAATGGTATTTACTCTCACATTCTGTTGTCTTCCGGCTAAAATATGCGACAGGTTTCGTTAAACCGTCTTCTATTTGCATTAAAGCTGCTCCAAGGCCAACAGAACTCGCATCAGTGTGCAGTTCAGTTCTCAAGTCCGGGTTTAATATTCGAAGAACTGGCTGATTTATTAATTTATTGATGATTTTCTGTCTCACTGACTCCTTCTCATCTGTCCAATTAAATTTTATATTTTTCTGCAAAAGTTTATTGATCGGTCCAGTTAATAAAGCAAATCCCTCGATAAACCGTCGAAAATATCCGGCAAGACCCATCAACTGTCGAACTCCCTTTAAATTTGTTGGTGGCTTAGTATCTGCAAGTGCTTTAACTTTGTGCATACTTGGTTTAATCATTCCGAGTCCTACCACTGACCCTAGATACTCTGTTTCTTTTTCAAAAAACGTACATTTATCAAGATTCAAAGAAAATCCTGCTTTAGAAAGTGCATCTAAAACCAATTTCAAATTTTGAAAACCTTTTCCAATAGTTTGGGAAGCAATCATAACGTCATCTGAATACACTTCAGCGACAGTATCTTTCAACGCACCTAAATCTTTGTTTATAGCCCGCTGATAACATGAAGGAGCATTTGCAAATCCAAAAGGCATACGATTGTATTCGTAATGGCCATCAGGAGTAATAAATGCTGTGTATGGCTTGGATTTCTCTTCAATTTCAATTTGATGAAATCCAGCCTTCATATCTAGTCTTGTAAAATATACTGCTGTTTCCAAGGCATCTAACTGGTCAAGTAAATTTGGTAACGGATAACGATCTCGAATGGCCTTTTTATTAATCTCTCTATAGTCAACACATAAGCGAATATTTTTTTTTACTAATACGATTGGGCTTGCATAGTTTCAAGAACTTTCCCGAATTATTCCTTGATCTAATAATTCCTGAATTATTTCCCTTAGTTTTGCTTTTTCCGCATATGCTAATCTTCTAGGGCGGAAAGCAACATGTCCATTATCGGAGAAAGTAATTTTTAGTTTTCCTGTAAATACAGCATTTGGAGTCTGATTTCGTGCTGTATTTATTAACTTTATCAAATTATATTTCTGCTCTTCACCTAATTTTGTGCATTGTTTACAGATTTGAGCAAATAATCTTGGTAGCTCATTCACTCATGACATTTTACTAGTTGTTTGAATTACCCGTACGCTATGCTCTATTTTATTAGAGAGTTGGAGTTCTAAACCATGATTCTCGACCTTAACTTCTAAAATAGCATGGCTAATAGTCTCCCATTCTATTATAACGTCAACACAAGGAATGATATTATTTGGAACAACAAGAAAGTCAATTTCTAATGTAGCATATTTAAGGGTAACATATAACTTGCAGTATCCATAAGTACTTAGTTACATCAGACTTACCAAACCCTGTCAGCATTTGATTGCTGAAAACTATATTAGCATTTATTGCATTAACTACTTTTTTATGAATAACAGAACAATCTGCTCCAGAATCTATCAAATAAGTGAAACTATACTTGCCGTCTTGACTTAAAACATTTGCAGTTGCAAAGATTTGGCATCGGTTAATAAAACAACAAATTTTCGGCTTTCAATTTTTCTTGAAGCAGTTTGATTCAGTGTGTCCTAATCGCTTACAAAAAGTACACCAAGAAAGTGATTTGTCAGTTTCTCCGTTATTTTCATAATGTTGATTTTTCATAAGTTCAGCGCTTGATGCTGCCCTCCAACATTGATCCTTCTTATGACCAGTTAAACCACAGTTGAAACATTTGCCTAGGAATCGAAGTTGTTGTGATGGTTCTTGTATTTTTTTTCGTTTGCTTAAACTCTCGCCTTTGAATCGTTCATTGTCTCTTTCGGTTGACGGTAATTTCATAAGTCCTTTTTTATCTTTGGGTTAATGCAATCTTAAACCTTCCCTTAACGTGACAAAACTCTTTCCCACGGTAAATCGGAGTAGAATCTGTACAGACTACGTACCTTTTCCAAACCGTATTCGCTAATGCTATCAAAATCAGTACTCTTCATATTAGCGGCACGCAACAATTTTATGTCCCATGTTTCTTGGTCTGGAAATGCTGTCAAAAGATCTTCCTCAAATGTGATCCAATTTTTGATCAAAGGTCTCCATCCATTGAAAAATCGTCGAGCTTTTCCAGTTAGCGCCTCCCCAACCTTCAGAATCATGATGTGATCTTCAATTTTGTGTTTTGCTCGAATTTCATTTACATCCCGCAGCCATTCCTCCATGGGATCTGCAGTATTGTCTGGATCAAAGTTTGATAATTTAAAAGACACTCGTTCTCGCCAGGCATTTGCCCGGTAGCCATTTTCGTGAGTTGAGAAAAAAATTTTGAACAATCTCGTTCATGTTTGCCAAATTTTGAACTTCTTCAAATGGTCGGTTAGAACGTTTTGGTGAAGACATTAGTAATTAATAGGGTATTATATCCCACTTCTAATGTTAGGTTTAACAATAGAATTTCACAGAATGAAATTTTAATAAAAATATTTAAAAATCAAAGTATTAAAAACAAAATGTAAAAAATAATAGCTTCATAATATTAAAGCAAGTTAAAAACAGTTAAGTGTTTCAATTCTATCACATCATAACATATATAATAGATTAAACAAAGTTTCACTACAATGCCTATAACTCATGAACCAATACACATACAAAGACCGTATATACATAACAAACTTCGTATTGACGTCACTTTTCAGGAAAAACTTCCAGAAACAAAATTGGATCTCGTATTACAGAGAACATCAATTACTAACACAATTGCAACTTATTTTTATATATATACACCCGACGCTAAAAAAAGTTTCCATCCACTACTTCAACGAAAGTGTTCTTTTCATTTTTATATAGTTATGGGAAAATAATACGTCAATATTAGTTAAAATTACTAAATGAAGATGAATTTTTTATTTATTTATTTATTTATAAATTTATTACAGCTTCTATTTAAGCTTAGTTTGAAATTACATTAATATGAATTTATAAAAAAGAAAAAGTTTACATAATTTATCTTATAGCTAACGTTTTACAATAAGTTTTTAATTTTGACTTAAATAAGTTTATATTTTCACACTTCTTAATATCATCTGGTAATTCGTTAAAACATTTTAAACCATTATAACATAAATTTCTTTTATCTGCTTCAGTTCTGAACCTTGGCAATCTAAAATCGTTTCCGTTTCTTGTTTCTATTGAATGGACTTCATTTACATATGTAAAATTGTTCCTTAAATAATTTGGTAACAGTCCATGTTTTATATTAAAAATGAATTTCATTGTATGATAAAAAATTGTTTGCTTTATACTAAGCCAGTCCAATAAATTTAACATTTCATTCGTATGAGCTCCTCTACGTTTCCTAAGTATGAATCTCATTACTCTATTTTGAAGTTTTTGTAGCTTATCAATTTGACTATCAACTATAATAAATAACACTGAAGGACAATAAATAAAATGAGGTTCTATAATTGACTTATACACTTGTATCTTAAGATCTTTTCTTATATATTTACATGTTCTTTGCATAAAACCGATTTTTTTTGATATTTTATTTGCAATATATGTTATATGTTCATTAAATTTTAATTTGTTATCAATTTGTATGCCTAAGTACTTTATAATATTTACTTCCTCTATCTCCTCGTTATTTATCTTTAATTTTACTCCTTCATCGCTTATACAGTTTCTAGTTATAATCATATATTTAGTTTTTTGTACATTAAGTTTAAGTTTATTACCACACAGCCATATATATAAACTATCTAGGTCTTCTTGTATTTTATCTAACGCTACATTTTTATTACAATCACTAACAGTTAACAAAGCATCATCGGCAAACAATTTAATACTGCAGTGGTCAATTGCGCTTATAATATCATTTATATAAATAATAAATAAAATGGGGGCAAGCACAGAGCCCTGGGGTACACCTATGTTCACATCTATTACATCCGAAACTTCATCTTTGATAACAGTACGCTGAGTTCGGTTTGTGAGAAAACTGCGAAACCACATTAGTTCCGTATTTCTAACACCAATTTTGTGCAACTTTTTCAGAAGAATGTTTCTATCTAATGTTTCAAATGCTCGTTTCAAATCGAGGAACACCGATACTATCACCTTTTTTTTGTTGAGCTCATCTTTCCAATCACTTATAACCATGTTCAATGCTGTTTCACAGGAGTGTTTTTTTCTAAATCCTGATTGCTGTTGTATAATTATTTTCTTATCTTCTAGGTATTGCACAAGTTGATTTTTTATCACAGTTTCTAATATTTTTTCATCACAGGGTAGCGTATTTATCGGTCTTATTTCTTAAGGTTTAATGTATTTTTAATCTTTTCTATAGGAATTATTGTCAATAATTTCCATGTACTTGGAATTTCACCACTTTGCAAACTATTATTTATAATCTTAGCATAAAAATAACCGGTATATTCAATTGAGTTTTTTATCACACCTTCAAATAATAGTTTCTTTCCACCTGTTTTATTTCTGAACACTTTTACTATTTCAATTATATCATTTGTTGAAATTTGATGAAATTTTAATATATTATTAGTATTTAAGTCACTAGTCGTATGTGGTTCAACTTGTTCAATGCTTTCATTTATTTCTTGTATGCTTTCTATAAAAAATTTGTTTAAGCCATTTGCGATTTCTGTTTTATTTTCTAATATTAAACCATTTATTTTTACTTTTGATATTGAATTGTTTTCTTGTGTCATATTAATAGCTTGTTTTAAACATTTCCACATTTGCCTGCTATCATTTTTGTTTGTAATGACTTTGTTTTCCATGTACTTTATTTTTTTAATTTTTATGAGTTTTATAAATCTCGTTTTTGTATTTATTTAGATTTGCTAGTTCATGATCGTACCATTTATTCATTAATTTTACATGTATTGTCTTTTCAAATGTCAAATTATTCATTATTTCTAACAAGACATTGTTAAGAAAATCAACTTGGCCGGTAATATGCATTTTATCTAGTTCGTTGAAGTTAAAATAGCGTAACATATACATTAAGTTTTCACTGCTATAGTTTTCCCAAGATATTATTTTTTTAGTTGATCTCATTTTGTAATTTTTATTGGTATTAACTCTAAAATAAATTGTTTCATGATCGGATATTTTATGATCTGCCATTCTTTCACATTTCACTTCATCTGTATCTGAGTATAAGAGATCTATTTTCGTTTGTGTATTTGTTGTTATTCGTGTATTAAAATCAATTTTTTGCCTCATTGATACCGTCAAAAATATGTCATCTAGTCTTTTAGAGAATAATGATGAGTTGTTCATATTTATATTAAAGTCGCCAATTAAAATATTGAATTCTGATTGATCAAAGATATCAGTTGCAATTTCGTTTAAATAGTCTAAAAACTCTTAGTCACTTGTACTTGGTGAGTGATATAACACCCCAATTTGCCATTTTTTATCACAGTTTTTTAATTTAATTATTGCACACCATATGTTATTGCTTATACATTTATTATAAATCACTTTAAACTCTATTGAATTATGGATGTACATCAGTACTCCGCCAGTGTGCCTACTATGCGAGTTGCATCTTATTGTTTTGTATGATAGAATATGTATCTCGTTTTCACCTATATTTTCTGTAACGCACGTCTCAGAACACAACACTATTGCTGGCTTTTTTAATTCAATTAATCGTTCTAACTCTATTTTATTTGATAGAATACTGTTTATATTTAAATATATACAATTAATTTCATATTAATTAATTTGTTGCTATTTTTTAAGTTTATTTTTGACCATTCTCTTATATGCAGGGCACTCTTTGTTAAAGGCATAGTGATTAAAGTCAACTTCCAATACTTTTTTGCTTACAAGTTCAAAACAATTAACACATTTAATACTATTAGTTTGACAGTCTTTTACATCATGTGTACCGGCGCATTTGCTGCAAGCTCGTTTATTGATGCATTCGCTGGCTTTATGGTTAAACCCTAAGCATTTAAAACATCTGAGAACGCTCTCGTGCTCATATACTCTGCACGAATCCCACTCTATATTTAATCGTTTATTTTCTATTAGTTTAAAGTATGTTTCAGTATCGGTTTCCATTAAAATGTTATAGTTTTCTTCCCTAGTTTTGTAATTTTCATAAATTTTAATAATCCTTATCTCTTTTCCATTGCAAATGTCATTTTGTTTTTGTATACACTCAATTATTCTTTCGCTAGTTAATCTATTTGTGAGGCCAATTACTTTTAATAATTTTTTTCTATTGTTTTGATGCGCTTTTTCGATGTCATATTCGTTTCCAATTTTTTCTTTAACTTCTTTCTGCACTTTTTCGTAAGCCTCTCCGTTTTTGCACTCAACTTTATTGCTCCATTGTTTATGTTTTTAACACTACTCACTAATCCATCTGTAGGCTCGATCACAGCTGCTAGAGCATGAATGCTTAATATATTCAAAAAATTTTTATTTTAATTTGCGTGTAGGTTTTAATTTCCAGACAGCAGACATATATACAAATGGAAACTTTTTTGGCGTCGAATGTAGATAGCAGCAAGCAAATATTTTTTTTATTATTAAGCACGCGTTAGTTAAGATTCCATTTTTACTACTCTTTAAACATGTTAAGTTCAAAAAATTATCGTTCCAAAGATAGCAGCTATTTTGTCCAAAGAATCCTAAAGGATTTATTCATCCCTTAGGAGTTCACCTAGCTCAAATAGTTTCAAGTACAAAATCAATAATTGAATGATTCTATGACTAATCGTATGTACTTTAATTATCACAGGTTATTGATTTTCTTTAATGGCTTTAATGAAACCCTTGGACAAAAATTTTTAATTCAATGGTTACTCACATGCACTGCAACTAGCTATACTATATTTAAGACGAATACCATATAATTATCTATTTTCTAAGGGTTCCATTAAGGACATTATTGATATCATGATCAACCCTTTACCTGAGATAGTATGGATAGATGGATGATGGACCATAAAATAAAACATTATCGCTGCTTTTTGAGTTTTTAAGCGCAGAATTCAAATACGACTTTTAAGTAATTTTTTGTTTTTATTTTGATTCAAACCTTAATTTCTAGTCATTATTTAAGAAAAATGTTCGGTCTCTCTTAAAAAAAAAACAACCCTTTACTATTTTATTCCATTAATATTTTTTTTTCGGCAAAGGTCGAATACTTGGAAAATTCGTGGGAGATTATATCGATACCACGAAGTCGACTAGTTTTTATTCGACTCGCGAAATGTAATAGAGGCATTAATTTCCCCAAAGCTGAACCATGTAGTATTAATAAAATTTTAACAAAGGCTCATTATACATACCTCATAATCAGTATCACATAAACTTTCAATAAGGGTCTCTTTAAATCCGCTGGTTTCAATAACTTTTTTGCGAATGTTTTCATCGTTCGCTGCTAAGGAACCAAAACATCGAAATGATGCTTTTTTCAAAAACGGTAAATCATATTGAAAAAGTTGGGAGAGATGCTTCATCAAATTGTTATTAATAGCGGCTATTCTTTGCAAATCAGAATCCATCTAAAAATAGTTCTCTATTGACAAAGTAACAAAAATATAACATGTACCTCTATTAAGTAAGCTAAGGTTTGCGCTGCTGAAGCTCTTATGGATTGGGTGTAGTCATCTGTACAAAGGCGAGCAAGGCATGGAAGAGCTTTATAAACAAGGCGATAATCAGACGATGGTAGCGTGCCAGACCTATATACATACGTTAAGCATCTTGCTGCAGTAAGTTGAATTTCAGCATTATATAATCGTGATGTCATAATTGCAAATATATCCGGCAAAGATTTACCATGAAAACTAAAATATATTTTAAGAAATTCAAATAAATTTATTTTAAGCGATAAAGCATAGAACTTAAAATATATTCGTACTGGAAATATTTTGAGTATTCATGCTGTAAAAATTTCTGTTGTATGAATTCCTGTTGAATGAAATAAAATAAGAGTTCAATAACAAAGCAAAAAAACAAAAAGAAAATAGTGACTCGTGCCTGTAAATAAGGAAAGAAATTATCATATTATTCGAGCAATATTTTTGTATTTGTTTGTTTGTAATCGAGTTCTCGAAAACGGCTTTAACGATTTCGATGAAATTTAGACAACAGGGGTTAACGGGGCGGCGAATAACCAATCTAGGTCTCCTTTTTGGGAAAATTTCTACGTGTTTTCACTGACAAAGCAACAAACTTGACTTGTCCGTGGAATTTGTTTGGTAATTTCGCTACAGAGATCATCTTCTTAATAGCCCAGTGGCTAGAGCGTAGGTCTACCAAGCCGGAGTTCGCAAGTTTGAATCCTGCAATGTCGTGAGTTTCCTAAGTTTTTATTTTTGTTATTTGTTCCCATAATAAAAAAATATTTATGTATTTATGCTAGGGATGGCAAATGAATTTTCTGAAATTGTACCAATCTGAAATAAAAATTGTACTTTTTGGCATCAAATTGTATTAATATGTTTTTCTCTACGAATAATGAAACATTTTTGACATATTTAATAATTTATTTAAAATAAATAAAAATTAACAAAAAAGGGCAAACAAATATAGTAGTGTACATTCACTTTTAAAATTTAATCAAGAAAATGTGCGTCTTCCTCTCTTCAACAGATATATTTTCAAAATGCATTGCCTTTTTGTTTTTATGTTGTAGGCTCATTCCATGAGATTTCGTCCAAAAAATCTAGAAAAAAATTGGCAAAATACATGTGAATGCCCCATTATTAGAGACAACAAAAAAGATTTTTTAAATTTTTTTCTTTTACCGTTAGCCAGTGGTGCCACTTGAATTGCTTCGGGGTCGGCCCAAAAACCATGTTTTAGGATTTTATTTTTCCCTTACAACTTTATTTCTACAATAGGTATTGACTTGATTCAAAAACAGTTTTACAGAAGATTAACTGTACTTTTTGATAATGTAAAATAATACCTTGCCAACCAATGTTTAGGTTTTAATATAATCACCTAAAATTTTGCAAAAATATTTAGTTTTATTCGATTTTAATCACCCTGTTTTTAGCACTTGAAATTTAGGGATCATTTTTTCTACATTTCTTATTTTGTACCTGTTTAACATAATTACATTCAAAAATATATTTAAATAATTGCTGGTTTGCAGAAATAATGACTTTAAAATATGAATTTACGAAAAATCTGCCAACTTTCGGACCCTGTATCTCAAAAAAAGGCACATTTAAAAATCTAAATTTTTTTATTTTTAGCCTTACTAATTTTCAACATACTGATAAAATTTTAAGAGTGTGTTTTGCCTTATGTTTGAAAAAATTAGTTTTTAAAAATGTACCAAAAACCATTTTAATACAAAAAGCGTGAACTTACGTTCATTGTAAATAAAAGGGACAAATCATCGAATGCCGTTATATTTTGCATGAATTAAGTTTGGCATATTTACAATGTACTTATAAAACTTAGTACTTAGTACAACCTATAATAGTTTGAAAATATTAATCTTTTAAAAATGTACTATTTTAAAACTATTATAAAAGTTTTATTTATTGTAACGGCATAGGCTAGAAATATTCAATTTGGTATAAAACTAAAATATATAAAGTTTCCTGCCGATTCATGAACTTTTAAAACTCGCTTAAGAGTCCGAAAGTTGGAGAATCGTTTTATATTAGTTTTTCTTGGTATTTCATCAAAAAAGTAATGAAAACACTACTTGAAGTATATTTTCTTTAAATACCTGGTACGCATTTGGTTTCTTATTGATTCTTATTCAAAATGACGTATCAAATTTAAAAAACGGATGAAAATTACCAGAACTGTGATATTTTACTTTTCGAAAAAAATTCAATTTTCTTTCTTGTTGTAATAAAAAAAAAATTTAAAAATCCAAATATTAAAATATTACAATGGAAATTAAATGTTGTAGAACTAATTTGTGAACCGACTCTTAATAAAAATACACAAAATTGTGTGATTACTTTGAATAACTTGGTCGTTATGGATTTTTTATTAGAAGTGTACCTTTTTGAAAATGTCGAAAAATTCACAAAAATCCAAAAATACAAAATGTTAACCAACAACAAAACTGATGCTTATGGCATAGTCTTGAGCTATTTTGTGCACAAAATTAAGAAAACCAAAATGCTATGGAAAAAGTTTAGCTGGTGAATCTTAACTTTTATTCATAAATCCGTAAAGTTTCGAACACAAAAAAAAAATCATAGAAAACTCGTAAAAAGTTATAAGCTTTAAAATTAATGTTTTTTAAATATTTTTGATTTTTATATTACAAAAATTTTGGAATTTCAGGGCTGCCAACATATCAAACCCTTTTTTACTGTTCAAAACACATGTAAAGAAAAAAAAAACCAAAACCAACCAATTTAATTTTTCACCACAGCAAATTCCGAGGTGTTTGTTTGTTGTGTGAAGCTTTCAATATCTGCCGTCAATTTATTTGAACTTAAGAATTTTTTCAGTTTTGGAGATTTTTAGAAAATCGACAAAAATCTAAATTCTTTTTTGTGTTGCAGTGAAAAAAATGCATGTCAAGAATAACTTAAATTATGTCAGGATTAACTTAAACTCTGGCAAAAATTTATTTTATGAATTGAAATTTTTATAATAATATTACTTTAATATAATACAATTTATAATATTTATTTATAATAAAAAATAGTTTAAATTATAAAAACAAAACTATGACAATTTTAATTATTTGAATTGTCCTTCGATAAGGACTTTTTTTTAATATTTTGAACAGTAAAACCAGGGTCTGATATGATATTTTATAAATTTTAGTTTTTTATCAAATCGAATATGTTCAGCCTTTGCCGTCAACATAAATAAAACCTTTATAAATGGGGGCCACATATAAATATAAATGCCACTTATTCCCAGATTGTAAAATACAAAGTCAACATTAAGAGTAATTTTTTACTTTTTAATAAATTCTTAAAAATAATTAATATTTTCTAAACTATGGGGGTATAGTCTTAAGGTTCTATAAGTACATTGTTAATATGCCAAACTTAATTTATGTAAAATATTAAGGCATTCGATGATGTTTTATATACAATGAACGTAAGTTCACGCTTTTTGTATTAAAATGGTTTTTGGTACATTTTTAAAAAGTAATTTTTTCAAAAAAATTCACAATGTTTTTTCACAAACACAAGGCAAATCACAAACACAAGGCAAAACACACTCTTACAATTTTATCAGTATGCTGAAAATTCATATTTAAAAAATTTGAAAATTTTCTGTTGAAAATTTTCTGCAAACCAGCAATTGCAACAGGAACAGCAGGAACAAATTAAGAAGCTTAGAAAAAATTATCAAGTTCCCTTAATTTCAAATGCTATAAACAAGGTGATCGTTAAAAAAAAGTTATTATAACTTGCAGTTTTATATGAGTACCTATAATTTAAAAGGATAACCTAATTTTTTTGGTAACATTCATTGATATTTATATAATTATCTAATAAATCTTACATTTCCGTGGAATATATGTTTTTCAACTCTTTATGAGTTCTGACATGCGTTAATGATGAAATCTTCGGATCTGATGAAGCGGCTAGTTTATTGAAAAGATCCTCGTTTTGCCGTTTTCGAGAAATCTTGCAGGTATTTATGTATCTGTATTTTTTATAGTCCTTATTTTTTGATTATTGTGCTTCTTCGGACAATTCTCCAATTGGTAACGACTAATATTCGATGATGTCTCCACCATACGCCAGAATTTTATGCAGTGTAGGTGTGAACATTTTTTCAGGATATTGCATATATCCCATACTATTCTGGATTTACGTATTCGTTGTAGTTCAAGACATTGAGGATAACTTGCACGCTTTTCATGATCTCTCCGTCCTGCTATCTCTGCGGTTATCTCATTTCTGTCGAACAATGTCTTAGCTTTGTTTCCATGATTCGTACTTCAAAATCCTTGTAGCGGTTGGTGAATTCTTATTCCAAGTTTGTTGCGAAATTCTTCATGAATTATTTTTTTTTCTAGCAGCTTGTTTGTCCTTATTTGCAGTATTTTCATCAAAACTTTCGCCAATTCGTGGAAGAGTTAAAAAGTTTTGAAGTTTTTGTAATGCTGCTCCGAAAACGTATTCAGCTGATGAACTTTTGAATATTTCATAAATGATATGATTTGAAACAGACATTTTTACAGGTGCTTCTTTATAGAACAAAGTGAAACGCTCTGTTTTCAGCTTAATGAAGAACTGATAGAAAAATTTATAGAATATTACTACTTATACTATCGAAATTAATACATGTATTTCTTTTTATTTTCCTTGAAATATTGAACTATCTTCCTTAGGTAATCGAATTCTTTACGTTTTTTTACTTGTTAAAGATAGCAAAATATTATTATTGCCCCGGATACGAACTATGTACGCTCTCATTAGGTGTCGAGATTTTAATTTTTTTTACCTGGGGAATTATATAAACAAGCAAGTATAAAAAACAAGCCTAGAAAAAAACCCCATTAGCTTTATTTTTTACCTGCTTTTTTAATCATTATAAGAATATCTACACTTATTGCCTAATAAAAAATGTGAGCTTCAGGTATATATTCGTGGCACCCTATAAATTGACATTGGCATAACAAGAAAAAAAAGTTTACTATCTTGATTGCTATATTATTTGTGTTTACAAAAAAAAAATAGTCCAAATCTTTCAATCCGTTCAGTTATTATGAACTATATCCTTCAAAATACCAGAACACGCGTAATACAAGTCCAACTGCTAGTTGCATGAAAAAAGTTACAGGATTCCTGATAAAAATCGTGTATAACTCGTTTTCCCGACATTTCCCGACATTTCCCGACAATAAAATTGTGTGCATTATGTTTAGTATTGTTCAAAAAATATAGTTTTTCTAGTCGGAACTTAAACTTTTGCAAACTTTTTTTTGTAAGTCCTTTTTTTATTTTATTTTATTTTATTTAAGAACATGTTGACATATAAGATTTAATTATATTTTGCATGCCGCAGCGAACAGATATTGAAACTACCAATAAGACAAAAATACAAGAAAAAAAAATAAAATTAACAATAATAAAAAATTTTAAGATTTTAACTTAAGATAAATGATGAAAACTTGCTCACGTTGAACCCCTCGAAATCATTTGTTTTGCCTATTTCTAAATATCAATATTATCATTATCATGAATGTTAAACTAAAACTTGTTAGTAAAGTCACTAATCTTGGTTTCCACATAAACTCATCCCTTACTTGTGAGGATCACATCAACTCATGTGTAAAAAAAGTGTACTTTATTCTTCGTAATCTCCGAAGAACATCAGGTTTTGTGCCCGTTGAGACGAGAAGAAAATTAGTATTGCAGCTGATTATGCCGATCATAACTTACTCTGAAGTCGTGTACTGCAATCCTGACTCTCGGTCCTTACACAAGCTCCTGGTCGTTTTTAATAATGCTGCTCGTTACGTATACGGTCTTAATAAGTACGATCATATCTCTGTCTTTTGTAAAAAAATACTTGGTTGCGACTTACCAAGTTACTTAGAGGCTAGATGTTGCATTTTCCTACACCGGATCATCTACACACGTTGTCCCATATATCTCTTCGAAAAGTTGAAGTTTTGCAGATCAAGTAGAAACTTGAACCTCATGATCCCTAAATTTAATTTCCTTAACTCCAGTAGATTGTTTTTCGTCACTGCTATCAGGTCATGGAATTTATTACCTAATAGAATTAAAAGCGTTTCTAATAAAAACAACTTTAAGCATTTAATCTACAAACACTTCTCTTAGCTATCTTCTTCTTAATCTCTCTATCTTCTCTTTCTCTCTAATATGTACTACATTTTTCAATGAAATATTTTACTCTTTTTAAACTTAAGTCATCTTAAGCACTATTATTGATATAAGTCTTTAATTTTTAAATTGCATTTGTATGTTGTTATATCCAATGTAAATGCGGCATGCAAAAGAACTAATCTTATATGCCAACAATGTTTGTTAAATAAATTCAAATTCAAATTCAAATTCAAATAAATTAACGTATGAAATTATCGACTTTCAGAGAAAAGATGTTAGAGAAACAGAAGATTAAAGAATATGTTTGAGCTTACACTAACAGCCTTATTCTGGTGATTGACAACTGTAAAGTCATTGACAAACTAGTCTCTTAGGTGGCATTTTTTGGTCCAAAGAGTTGAAAACTTTCAAAATGTTTCGCAAATTTATTTGTTTTGAATATTTTGTTTTATGGTGCTTACAATTTTTTGAGCTTTTGATTACATTTAAGAATGAGACATTTTTACAGTCTCATTCATAAATTTATCATTCATTTTTACATAAATTTACAATTGCCAATAACCAGAATAGGTCTATAAGAATTGAGTGAAAAGAGTAAGGAATTAAGAAATATAATCGAGAATCAGTTGCTTAAAGGCTAATCGATTGGAAACTAATTTTATATTGATCGGCAGTGAGTTCCACAGCCTTATTGCGCTAACGAAGAATAGTCTACTTGAAGATTTATAATGAAAACGAGGTATTTTTACTTGACCTACAGAACTGAAGATTTACAAACAGATATCGTGAATATTGTGAGTAGATTATTTTGTTCAAGAATATGCAATTCTTTGCTTCAAAATTATTGTTCAGGCTAGGGCCAAGTAATCGAATAGAAAAAGAGGAGATATGGTCGTGCATCTGCAGACCATAGACGAAGCGAGCGGCATTATTCAACACAACTAGCAGCTTATGAGAGGATTTGGAGTCAAGCTTGCTGTAAACTACTTCCGAGTATGTGATTATAGGCATTACAATCTGTAGAATAAGTTTACGTTTAGTTTCGAGGGAAACAAGCCGCGCAGTCATTCTTAAGTTTCTTAATGCATAGTAGACCTTACTTACACACATATTAATATGATCTTTACAGGAAAGAGATGAATTTAGGATAAAGACAAGGTTTTTTGCTTTACTTTACTTTACAACTTTTAACTCTGTGTCATTAAGAAAAATCGGAGGAAACTCTAGGTTGAAGAAAGGTGTTTTGGAAATTGGCAACCACATGATTCAAGGGATTGGGTGTAAGCATATTTTCCCTAGCCCATTCCGCTACCAGTTTCAAATCATCATTCATTCTTGCACACAAATCCTCAACAAGACCTAAGGGTCTTGACATATACAACTGTAGGTCGTCGGCATAAGCATGCATAGATTCGTTATCACATTTCGCAAAAATGTTGTTCAAACAGAAGTGGTCCTAAGACCGAGCCTTGAGGGACACCCCTAGTGATGTACTTATACTACTTATAAGGCGAGTAGAGTAGGTATGAGATTTCTGCAGAAAAATCGCATGGGGTTTTACATATGCCCTCAAAATTCATAAAATTGTGCGAAGCAGCGCAGTCGGCGTTCTCTGCCCGCAGCGGCCTGTTGTAGCGCTCAGTATAGCTGCCGGCATTGTTCGACTTCGAGATAGGCATGGTGACCACAGCTAGGCGGCATCTCAGCGGTGGTATCTCGGTGTCACATGATGTAGGGTGCCAGAGTGATAGTAGGGTTGAAGCATGTTGTTGCTGTTGCTGTTGTCGACTTCGCTAACCGCATGTAGTGTTATTGTTGTTATAGGAATTTAGATACGGATGGTGGCGGTCCCAGCGTGTATGTCGACTGACGGGACAACGTCGGACAGACGATTTGGTAAATTGAAGATAAGTGCGGCAACAGCAGCAGCAGCAGCAACTTGGTTGTCTAACGGATAGTCAAAGTATGAAATCGGCGGCGTGGGGCTATGAATTTATAATTGCTATTTAAATCTAAGTAGGGCATTTATGTTAGGTGTAGACAAAGGCGCTGTGGGGGTGGGGGCTATGAGCAAGTTGAGCTGGCGATCGAGAGCGTCAGCGTAACCTTGAACCTGTGAATACAAACCATGACCATACTCAACTTTGGTGATTATGATCAAATCAAGCTGGCGATCGAGAGCGTTACCATAACCTTCAGCTTGTAAATACAAACCATAACCATACTCAACTATGTTGATATAAATAAAACAAAAACGAGTCGATTTATTCATTTGTATTTTTTACTTTTATTTTATTTTTATTAAAAATTATGAGAAATAAGTAATTGCATATTTAAATTATTCTTCTGATTTCGCTGGTTACAGGTGAGTATTCAATTAAACGATCGTGAATTACCAAACAGTAGGCTGATGTTTTATCTGGAATTGGTTTGAGTGATTCGGTATCAAATTCAATTCGTATATCAATAGGTCCAACTTTAACTGCATCATTTTGGTGTGTTACATCAACAACAATTAGCGGAGCAATAGCCTTGAATGTACTGACATCTAGCAATCGTTGTGGTTCCCGCATATAATAACTTTGTTGAAATTTTGCATACGTATCATATAGTACAGCATACTGCCCCATTTCAAAGCGACTATTTAAATCATCATAGGGATATGATTCAGAGTTTAGATATACTTTTAAATTAGAGATATTACAATGATCGAATATATTCCCTTTCTCTTTACTTTTTTCTCTTTGTAGACCGATGATAAGAAATCTAGGTCTTTCATTTTGCGGAGCTAGTTTTACATTCCATAAGACCTTTGTACTCTTTGGTAGCATTAGATTTACATGACAGTCCCAACTTCGAAATGGCATTAATATAGGATTTTTGTTGTTAATTATTTTGTACATTTCCAATTTTGCAAAGTCCGATAGTTGTATGTGAGGCATTTTCCATACTATATCTAATATAGTAAATTTTAATTGATCTGTTGTATTATTAGGATGAAATGATCTCTCATTAGATGATGAACGTTGAAGGATAAGCTCATGCTTCGAATTTAATATTATTTTATTATAATCTTCAGCAAATCCCAGCAACATTTTTAATGGCACACAGCAACTAAAATGAGATTTTTCTAATGTAAACTTTTCATCAGGAACCCAACCAGCGTATCTTAATGTATCACTTTCAACCACACTTAATGATGCAAAATTTATCATGGTGGATGAAATTCCAAGATTGCGTGTACGATCAACTTCAAAACAAATCATCTCATATCGAATTTCATCGAACAGATATGTAACAACGTTATTTTTAAATTTTACTCCTGTTGTTACCACATCATTTCCTCCTTCCTTTTTTACTATAGAACCATGAATGTAAATCATACTCTCACTTGGTAAGACAAAAAGGTCTTGATTTTGAATTGGTATACGAATTTCATCGTTATTGTTGAAGGATCTCAAATATGGAGAGTAACTATGATATTCCCTCTTAATAATGCTCTCATCATATATTGGTTTTTGTAGGACATTTAATATCTCGTTCATGATTGTAGATTAAGTCCCAAGGATTTTAAATATTCTATATTAGCTGCAGTCAACAATTTCTTTTTTTATTTTGGTTTAAAGTGTAGTCTGAAATTTTTTCTCCTCAAAAATGTATAAGCTCGCCGTCTTGATTTAAGATTATAATAGTATTGTTGTTTACTTGTTGACAGTTGACAGGTAAATAAATTACATTTTGATGTTTCTCATTTATTTTATAGACAGGTGCAACATTGAGAGGAAATTCGTGAATAGTATGAACTGGTCTGCTGTTAATATATGATCCGATGGTTAAGTTGTATTCGATACGGACTGTGTTATTTGTTATATTAGTAATATTTAAAGGTAAATCAGATTCAAATTTTTTTCTATTAATTTATAAATAATTTAAGTGAAGCTAGTGTTAAAAATAAATAAAAATATAAACCAAATTGTGCACATAGAAAAAAATATTGATAAATTTTTTAGTGTAATGAAACATTAAAGAAAAAGCTGCAGAAAGTGGGGGAAAACAAAAAAAAAACGACAAAAAAAATATTGTTTATTGCAACTACAACCGAAAAAAGAAAAATTCAAAAATTTTTTAAGTCTTTAAACAATATTGTGCAATTAAAACAACAAAAAAAAAATTAAAATATAAAACTGCAAAATTTTCTGTTCAAAGAATAAATAATGAACATTTGATTACATTCAAATAAGATTTTGTTTGGAACCTTGTTATGTGATCGAGAATTGTTGCTTAAGCAAAATTAAAATAAGGTCAAGATACCGCAGCATAACACAACATTTAATACAATTTAACACTATAAATAAATATAGAATACATATAAAACGAAAAATAAAAAGAACAATAAAGCAAAAGCAAATTTGGTGCTAAAGTGCATTGCTTTTCACATAAAAAGTGAGAAAAAAAAAATATATATATAGAAGATAAGCAGATCATGTTTATACCAACTTCGTCGATTTCGCACTCAAACTAAAGAAAAAAGTGTTTAACATGTCGACTAGAGCTAAAACTTTGAATGCAAAGAATGTTCTCTCAACGCCTACGCAAAATTGCTCTCTGGCCTCTGCTAACTCCAAAGACTCCAACATCACTCTACAACAATTATATGATGGACTTGCTAAACAAAGCGAGTTGCTTATAACAAATACTAATACGGAGCTAAGTAAATGACGAGAGGAGTTTAACATGAAAATCTATGCGATGGAAAGAAAGTGGACAAAGAAGGTCGGTGAAGTTAATGTTATTCTCAGCAGTGTTATTGAGCGCGTTGAAAAAATCGAAACTGAGACGAGTGGAGTGGAGATAAATGAACTAAAAGAAGCAGTTTATGGATTAAACATGAAGATTGAGAAGCTTGAGCGGCGAGAAGTAGCCTCAGGTGCTGTGCTGTTTGGAGTTCCAGAGATCAAAGATGAGAGCCTCTCTGTTACATACAACAAACTGCGTTTTACCATCGGATGCAGACCTCCCGCACTAAAGAGCATTTTTCGAGTGAAAGCAAACATGCGTAAAAGAGAAGAGATACATGCACCGATCATTTTAAAGTTTTTGAGCTCCCATTAAAGAGACGTCGTTCGTCGGTCTGCAGCTGTGTTTCGTAGGACTAACCGGAGAAATTTGTTGCTGAACGATGTTGGCAGAGAATCTACATCCAGCTGTTACCTGAATGAGAGCGTTACAAAGCGCGGCCGTCACCTCTTGCAGAACACTGTTGAACTGAAGCGGAGTAAAAAATTAGTCTCCGTGTATGTTAAGCGAGGTTTCATCTATGTTAAAAGGCATGAGCATAGTGAGAGTGTACTTATTGAAAACGAAAATGAACTCACTAATTTCGTGTCAGCTGGGATAAATGATGACTATGCGGGGAGCTTTCGCGAAACTTAAGGGTTGCCAGTCTGTCATATATTTAAGTATTCTTTATATTAATTATATACTTCTAACTTTAACTCTTTTTGCTATTTCCTTTTTCTATCCCTATCGATATAATTCTATTTTCTATCTTAATCTACATAAATTTTTTGTTTTATTAATTTACAATGAAAAGAATTGTTTACATAAAATTAATGTAGTAAAAGTATGATGGAGTATAGTGTCCTGTTTGAGCGTTTGTTTACGACTAATCGTTTATGTCTATTTCAAATAATTATTGCAATGGCGTTAATAACAAAATACTTGTTGAAGTTCTATGTAAGAAACATAAGAGATTAAAGGTTGTTCATTTTAATGCCTTAATTCTGCTAAGTTAGACTATGTTAGATATGTTTTTGAGGACTCGTCAGTTGATGTTATATGTGTGTCTGAAACTTGGTTTTGTAGTGATGTCATTGATTCAGTGCTTTGCCTTAACAATTTTACATTATTTAGAAATGATAGGGTTGATAGAAGGGGAGGCGGGGTTGCCATTCACTGTCGCAATAACTTAAGTGCAAAATTTGTCAGCAAATCCAATGGTGAAAGTGTAGAATATTTAAGCATCTGTATAGCCGATAATATGACAAAAATATTTCTGTCATGCGTTTATAATGCAAGTAAATCAAATAGTTTAAACCCTTTTTTCTCCAAATTATCCGAATTGTCAATCGACTTTAACTATTTTATTATATGTGGCGATTTTAACGTCAACCTGCTATGCAACGATAGTCTTGCAAAATCAATGTATGACAATGTTTCAACTGTCGGTCTGTCAATTGTTAACGATACCATGCCCACACGTTTCTCGCATAATGATTGTCCCAGTCTTCTTGATTACTTTGTAGTGTCTGATGTGTCTAATGTATTACTGTTTGATCAAATATACTTTTTGTCTGATCATGATTTAATTTTTTGTACATTTACTATAATCTTGTCGCAATCAGCTACTTCTAATATGTTTACTTATTATGATTTTAAGTCTATCAATTCACAAGCTCTTCTTTGTGATCTACTATTAACACCCTGGAATGATCTCTGGTTCTTCTCAAGTGTTGAAGACAAACTATATTTGTTAAATAACCAAATAAATACAATTTTTAGGAAGTACGTCCCTGTTAAGACTGTCACCGTCAAAAATACATCTTGTTCTTGGTTTACAAGTAGGGTAGAAATTGCATTAAAAAAACGAAATAGGTTACGCACAATCTGGAAAAAGAACCCTTCGCCAGAGAAATGGGAGAGTTATAGGTGCGCAAGAAATGCTTCTATTCTTATAATAAGGCAATCTAAGATAAAATATTGTTTTAATTAACTCAAAACATCTCTTCCGCCTAAGATTTTATGGAATAATTTAAAAAAATTTCGCATCGGTGGTAAACAAACTGCTGCTTGTCAATTAGATCCCGAAATTCTTAACGACTATTTCTTATCTAACACCCGCCTACCTCAAAGTATTTCGTCTAGTTCCTTTGAATTTTCAGACATTCTTTTTCAGCCAACATTTCAATTTTCCACGGTTACGGAAGATCAAGTAGCAAAGAAAGTAATGAGCATTAAATCCAATGCTGTTGGTGAAGACGGTGTAAATATGAAATTCATAAAAATTATATTAGCCCATAACCTTAGCTCTGTAACACACATAATTAATCACTGCTTTACTACGTCTTCCTTTCCTGAATCATGGAAACATGCCTTAGTTATCCCAATTGCAAAAAAAAACTACAGCTTGTGAGGCCAAGGACTTCAGGCCTGTAAGCATTTTGCCGTGTTTGTCTAAAGTTTGTGAAGCTCTTATGGCAGATCAAATCTCTACTTTTCTTACATCTTATCAACTTTTGTCACCGCTTCAGTCTGGTTTTCGTGCTGGCCATAGTTGCACGACTGCTTCTGTAAAAGTATTGGATGATATAAGAGGATCTTATGATGAAGGAAAATTAACGCTGCTCTGCTTACTGGATTTTTCAAAGGCATTTGATACTGTCAGTCATACTCTTCTCTGTCATAAACTAAAATATTTTTACGGTTTTTGTGAAAATGCAATTCATCTTCTTAGTAGTTACCTTAAAGATAGAGTGCAAAGGGTAAAGGTTGGAAATAATTTTTCGCAGTGCAAGATTATAAGTAGTGGTGTGCCCCAAGGTTCGGTGCTTGACCGACTGCTTTTTTCAATATTTGTTAATGACATTTTTCAGTGCTGCAAATACTCTTCAATGCATGCGTATGCCGATGACGTTCAAGTCTATCTAACAGGTAGAGAAAATTTAATGGAAGATTTAGCGTTCAAATTGAATGAAGACTTAAATTCTATTTGTCAATGGGCCATAAAAAACAAACTACAATTAAATGCTCAGAAGACTTTTATATTACCTATTTCTAAAAACAGAATATTTCTTGAGGATATTCCAGACTTACGTCTAAATGATATGAAGCTTCCGCTTGTAAGCAAGGTGAAAAGTTTAGGGTTCATCATCAATTACTCCTTGACGTGTACGGACCATATTAATGATGTAATTCGTAAAATATATTTTATTCTACGTAATCTAAGATTATCAGCTGAGTTTACACCAATTGCTACGAGACGTAAATTAGTAATTCAACTTATTCTACCTGTGATCACTTATTCCGAAGTTGTATACAGTAAGCTTGACTCGAGGTCCCAACTTAAATTACGAATTGGATTTAATCACGCTACAAGATATGTATATGGCTTACGCAAGTTTGATCACTTGGCCGAGTTCAAGAATTGTATCCTTGGTTGTGACATATTGAGTTACCTTAAAGCTCGGAATTGCATATTTCTTCACAAACTTATAAAAAAGAAAACGCCAACATGTCTTTATGAAAAATTGCAATTCGCAATTCAGTCGGTCGCAAAGAAGTCAGTCGCAAAGAAGTCATATGCTTTTAGTACCTCATTTTAACTTTTTAAACTCAACAAGATTGTTTTTTATTAACGCCATTAGATTGTGGAATGCTTTACCATCCAACCTTAAATCGATAGTCGGAGAAGCAAGCTTCAAACAGGCCATCCTAAAGCACTACTCCTAAACACAAAAAAACAATTTTCACAGTTCACAGCTCATAAAAGTAATCAGTTCTTTTTCCCCTCTCTCTAATCTACTTCCTTCTTTACTTGCTCTCATTTATGTCTCAACTCAACTCACTCCTTATAAGCTATAAACAATATGTTTTTGTATCTAATTTAATATAGTATTTAAATAATAATCATTTATGTATTCAATATATGAAATCTTCCACCTTTGTACCTTAAAAGAACCTAGTTCTTAGTGTACTCACATTAATTAAGAAATTAAATTAAAATTAATGAAAACACCCTTTATTAAGGACCCCCGTCCCCACTCTATCAGCATGTAATTTTTTCAATTTCTATTTTTTCCATTTTTTTTTTTTTTTTTTGTATTATTGGCATATTAATAAATATATAATTAAAAAAAAATATATATAATTTACTGACTGGTCTACATGCATATATTTTGCTTTTTCTATATTTTGTAACGGCTCTATATTAACCACTTTGATAAAGTTGACGACCACAACCACTTTGACGATAAGTCATTTATTAGCAATTTTCTTTTACTGAATCCTAGTAGCTGTTCTATACTGTTCGGTTTTGAAATCTGAATCTGAATCTCTATTTGATATCTCTATTTGAAGAGTGTTGTTGTTCGATTCAATTGCTAGGAAAATTGATTTATTAATGTCTCTTACGGCCGTTTCGAAGAAAAAGCTAATATCCTCAAATTCATATGAGCCAACATAGATATAGAATGAAATGTTACAAAGTCTACAAGTCCGCAAACATATTTTGTAGCAAATTCAATTGGTGGAAAATATTTTCCAGTAAGAGTTGACGTGGTTCCGTTTAAAGAGATTATTATAGACATGACGAGTATGCGTTATGCACTGACGATCAATATTTATTTAATTTGGTTTAAGTATTAAATGGTAACATTAAATTGTTTTTATAATTTTAATTCTTTATTTATAAACTTTCTCAAGAGTAATTCATTCTTTTCAGCACATGTAAAATGTTTCGTATGGTAGCTACAAACATTTATTGATTGATCATTTTGATATAAAGTTTTTAAATTTGGACAGTTTAAATCGTCTAAGTTATGATAACTAATAATTTCATCTTGAAACAATTCTTTAAGCCAATTAATTTTTTCTAAGCCTTTAACATAATAACAAAAATTTTTATCTCTAATATATGTTTTATAATATTCTATAATATTTGTTAAAGTTGAATCGCCATCTTCTCATTTTAATCCATGATGATTTCTATAAAGCCAATTATATAAAACTTTTTCCTTTGTTGTCAGAGATGTATATTGAAAAGGTGGTTTAATTATAAATGTTTGAACTTGTGAGTCATTGTCTACTGAAATACTCAATTCTTTTATATTAAAATCATTATTTATGTAGAAACCTTGAACGTCTATAACTAAAATAACGTCAGTCATTGTTGTTTAACGTTATCCCGATGTTATCACGAGGTTAACTGAAGGAAATTTGTTAAAATTTGAGCTTTTATATTATAATAAAAAAAATTATATCCAATGCGTCATCCCATATTCTATCGATAGAGGAGCATCCACAAGTATCAGGACCGCAAGTTGGTTCATCTCTTGACCACTCACAATTGTTATAATGATCACCAAATTTTGACATCTGTATTTTATATAATGCATATTCTTCAAATCGATCCTTTAATTTTTGTAAAGTAATCTTGTGCTCAAGTCATAAAAGTATTTCTTCGCTTAAGAAATCTTTAAAAATTTTAGCACGAAACTCGTTATTCATTTTTTTATAGTTGAAACCTCTTAACATGACGACGGTAAATTTATAACTGTTTTAATAAAATTTAAGATATTTCCATTTCCAAGTCATGTTTATAATCTTGAATGTTGATTAATGTCACATCTGAGCGGAAAGTAGTATTATCCTGAGTAACCACCTCAATTTAACCATTACTTAAAAATCTCTCGTATTCAACTTGACGATATTCAAAACATGAAATATTTAATAGACGCTTCAAGTAATTGCTGTCATATGTACAACGGATTCTCAATTTAATATTATCTTTGTATTGCAGTTGAAAATGCCTGTAAAATGGTTGTGAACTTTCAATAATTCCTGTAATATTTTGTTCCTTTTTAACTAAGTCTTGCCTAAATGCTTCAATAGCTTCATCCACTGTAAACGATTGATTTATAGGCGGATGCGACTCTTCATCCCCAACTGCCAGAGGTTGTACTTCTGTTGATGACTCAGCGTTTCCAAGTAAATCTTTACTAAATTTTAAAAGTTTGAGAGCATAGGACTATTGGAATGAAGCATATTGGCAATTTGGAATGAATTAGGCAATTTAACAGCAAACTCTGTATTTTTAAATTCATTTTCGCTCAAATCGATAGGTACTGCAGCTGAAAATACTTGTACAATACAAAAATATGTAAGTAATATGATGAAATTATTTTTCATTTTTATTTTTCTTAACAGATGTCTTCTTTTGTCAACGGTATATTTTTAAATGACATGATAAGAATTGTTACTCATATTTATAGTATAATTTAATAATCCTCATCATCATCTTCTCCTTCAAGTGAGCTATCAACTGCGCGGATCCTCCACCACCACCACCACCTCCACCAACACCCCCTATTTTGATAATTTCACTATCATCATCGAAAGTTTTTCTCTTTTTTGAGGTGGGTAGTTTTTGTGGACTAATATTCGTTGATGGTGATGGTATTAGTCGGTTTCCACGGATTCCCACTTTACTAATATATTTTCTGCCTATACCTCCAAAAGATCCATCTATTTCTCGGAAAACACATCCTGGTTTGTATGAATATACATTTATATCTTTATATTCACCTTCATAGACTGTTCCCATTAGCGATATCATACCGCCAGTGACTTCAATTTTTATGTGTTTATTGTGACTGAATTCGAATATTGGAAAGTTTGTGGGCATTTGTTGTCCTCTATTGAGGGAAAATATTCGTGTTCTAACCCCTCCTTCTGCGGTTAGAAACACCTGCAGCATAATATCCAAAACTATAGCATTTATTACTTGTAAAGTTTTCCACTGAGCATGACAAGTACAGTATTTATATCTGAGCATGAGTCATTATTTATTTAATGAGGAATGTAATATAACAACTAACTCTCTCTTATCATAGTTTTCTCTATTTATATCTTGCACACGTCTCTCTAAAGTTTAAAACATATATACATGATCATTCATGTTTTCTCTTTTTCTAACTTCTCTCTCTTATTATATAATATATATATATATATATATATATACATATATATATATATATATATATGTCGGGTTGATTCGTGGGGAGGCAAAAAAATCGCCCATTGCTCTGTGGAAATCGTATTCTCAAAATAAGAAACTTTGCCGAAGTAACCATACCTCTAAAACGAATTCTGATGTCCCCCAATTTGGGTCGAACTTTTGGGTAGGGGCAAATTTTGAAAAATCCCACTTTGACCCATTTAGAGTGCTCCAATCGAGTCCAAATGTATGACCGACCCCCACTAACTTTGGAGGCCCGACCAACCCATGCCAGTGGCACACCCCCTGGGGGTTCCCCATACAAACATTTCAAAAATTCGCCAGATTTGGCACTTTACATGAAAAAATCAGCGAAATGCCTATGTTTGCAAAATATGCCCCCGCTCCAGAAAAAAATTTAATTTTCCACCGATTCGAAGTACTTATACGACATGGCCCATGCAATTTCTAGCAGCGTGGTTTCGGTGGATCTGGCTAACATCAAACCAGGGAAAATTGTACATTCTCGGTGGCTCACCAAGGCCGCTAGATTATTACGATTATATGTGACAACGGAAAATCCAGATGCAAATTTAAGAATTCTGGTTGAATTTATAATTAAATGTTATGTGCCAATGTACTTCAATATCAAGTATTACAGCTCTGTCGTGTACGGCAGTGCATTATTTTTCAACGTCATTAGTTGGTCACGATTTCTAGAACCTCGTTTACGCAAAATTGTCAATCAAGTAATTACAGATAATTCATATTATGCGCATTCGGAAAATATCTTGTTATCAATGTTGTTTGATGATAGCAAAGAAAAGCGCGACTGTGCTATCAACATAATTCTACGCTATCGAACAGATGTTGACGACCCAACGCAACTTAGAGCTTATAAAAAACCAGATATAAAGTTTAATTGCACAAGTTACACGGAAATGATCAATATGAATGACATAAATAACGTATTTGAACCACCAATCACGCGAAGCATTCCGTACGATACATTGAAAGAATATTTAAATCAAGATGATCCACCGTTTAATGATCCAAAAATTGCATCACACATACAAGGAACGGAACGACATGTTCAATTGCTAGCTAGCGTTTCCAAACGGGTTATACCGGAAAATGTAGAGGCTGTTATGGCGATGACATTAGAGAGCCGTGCGAAATTGCCTAGACTTGAAAGTAAAAAAGACTTCAAACAATAATTTTTTTAGTTTCTTTTCTATAATTAACTTAAATTAATTTTTTCATTTACATATGATCTGACTAAATTAATTTCAAAAGAGAAAAAATAGATATTATTATAAATAAATAATAAATATTATTATAAATAAATAAATAAAAATAAAGAAAAAACATAGCCATTTCGCTGATTTTTTTCATGTAAAGTGCCAAAACTGGTGATTTTTTGAAATATTTGTATGGGGAACGCACAGGGGGGTTCCAGGGGGTGTGCCACTGGCATGGGTGGGTCAAGCCTCCAAAGTTAGTGGGGGTCGGTCATTCATATGGACTCGGTTGGAGCACTCTAAATGGGTCAAAGTGGGATTTTTCAAAATTTGCCCCTACCCAAAAGTTCGACCCAAATTGGGGGACATCAGAATTCGTTTTAGAGGTATGGTTCCTTCGGCAAAGTTTCTTATTTTGATCCCTAGAATACGATTTTCACAGAGCATTGAGCGATTTTTAAATCGACCCGCCCTAATATATATATATATCCTATAATTCCTTTCATCCTATAATTTCATAGCATTTTGTAATATTTCATACGTAGCTAGTTAAAAATGTGTAAATAACCGGATGCAAAACCACAACTGATAAGAAATATATTATTGAATAACAAAACTTCTCCGACATTTTAATGAATTTTTATGAACAGTTTTTACATCAATTGATTTGAAATTAATAAATAACAGGATGCAAGACCGCAACTGATAAGAACTCTGTAGATGATAATAATAATAAGGTATAATTGCTTAATAAGTATATTTATTAAATTTCGAGAATCATTTTAAAAATATCTCTTACGGTGCAAAGTCAGTCAATCTAAAAAATACCTATCACGGTGCAAAAGTTTAAAGAAAAAAAAAATGATAAAAAGCAAGCTTAAAAAATCTTTTTCAAAATCCTAATATTCAATACTTACCCATAAAGGATATGGAAGTAAACACCCCATATGAAGTTAACAGAATCGCGAGAATAGATTCAAAATATGGTGAAAGTATTAGATGTCTTGTAAATAAGGCATTCCACATATATTTACCGAGAAGATTTCTGGTTATTACTAAGAATCAGATGGATCATTTAAATGAAACATTACGCATTCTAATGAAAACCAAAGACCTGCATGGTGTATTTTCCTTAATAACCAAAAAAAAAGGAGAAGGAAAATGGAAATATATTCTATAACAACAACAACAACAACAACAACAACAACAACAACAACAACAACAACTTATATGAAAGTTCTGGAGAAGGTGATGAAGCTGATGATTCATGTGTAGTAGAAAAACATCTTTTAAAGCATCAATTTAAAAAAAAACATTCTTTAGAAATAAATTTCACTAAAAAGTTAATAAAGTTTTTCATTATGAATCAAAAAATTAAATTTTTTTTTCTTCTTTCTTGAGTATAGCTTTTTTTCAGGTATATATATGTATATATGTATGTATATAAAAATCAAGAAAAGATAAGTATTTTAATTGTTTTGTTGTTGTAGTTCATCTTTATTAATCCAAGAATTATGATGACTGGAAAATACAAGCCATTTAACGAAAACTTGCTGTCCTTTTGTTTCTCAATCAATGTCCTTCTCAATCAAGTAAGTATACGGGAAATGTGTCTTCAATACTTCAGGCTCATAGAATCCTCCGATAATTGAATTGCCTTGATAGTCGTCTAATAAATAAGTTGCAGGGTTGTGTTCTGAATAGCGCGAATTTTAAAAATTTCAGTTGTCCAGTTTGGGGTATATCCTTTTGCAAAAATATGCTTATATTTGCTAATTCGAACGTGGTCTCCAACTTTAAGTTTACCATTTTTAAAAACTTTAGGATGATTATAAGCACGTTTAAGTATAGATTTTTCATTTCCTGCGTTAACGGACTTTGGCATCATTCCAATAGTCCTATGCTTTTGACTATTATATTGGTTTATTAACTCCTTACATATATCTATCCACTGATAATTTCCTTGCAAACTAAATTTTTTCCACATCATTCCTTTAATAGTTCTATTAAATCATTCTACAATAGATGCTTTCATAATACTATATGTAGAATAGTGATTAATATTATGTTTTTTCATCAGGTTTTGAAATGTTTTATTATAAAACTCTTTACCATTATCTGTTTGCAAGTTTTTTGGTATTCTCTTTTGTAAAAAAATAGATTTCATTGCATTAGTAATGTCTTTACTGCCTTTAGATTTTACGGGACGAACCCAACCAAACTTTGAAAATGTATCTATTACCGTTAAAATAAACCGATATCCTTTGTTGTATTTTGAATAAGCACCCATTTCAACAAGATCTGCTTGCCAAAGATCGTTTATTCCCTTGGTTATCACTCGTTGTCATACTGGGTTAGCAATATTTTTTATCCTACGTGAGTTAAAGTTGAAATGACGATCACTATCTAAATGAATCTTGGTGTGTGGGTTTTGATATCTTTCAGAGCTACCCATATAATGTTCAAACATGTCGACAGGCATTTTATAAATATTGATGATGATATATTTTGCAGGCTATTTATATAATAATTTTTGCTTCTCTTAATTCTTCAATAATTGATAATATTAAATTATTATGATTTGAGTGGCCAGCTATTGATGACGACAACAAAAGACGTAATCTATCGACTAGTTCGTTTGGGTCATCCCAATATATATAATTTGACTTTTGGGTATTCAACTTCATCATCATCAAACCTTTACCTCTATGAACTTTGTCCTTAAATAATTTTCTAATAATCGTTGTATATTTTTTTGATCGATTTCCTTTAATTTGCTCATTTTTATTGTTATTTCGTTTATGGGCATTAGTCATCTCTAATATTTGCTTATAAGTATTTAAATCTGTTTCATTAAAACTGATTGGTTCCTTGTAAACTAATAGTTCATATAAACCTGGCGTGAAGGCCCATTTTGAACTACCTATAGTTATATTAGTTGAATCAAAATTAATTGGTTCATTACCAATTTATAGAGTTTGCTTAAAAAAACTTTTGATAAATCATATTGAATACTTTGATTAGGATTTATTGCAAAAGTGACATCATCATTTTCCACATCATTATAAGCATTATCATCATAATGAGTATCATCATCATCATGGTCATTATTAACATCAAATGGTTTAAATGCTGATGAGCTTTTATCGATTTCCTTGCTATCAAAGCTTGGAGAAAATGTATTATAATCATGCTTGCTCTTTTTAAATGGTGTGTTGATAGCAACTTTATTATCCTCAAAAGAATTACCTGAAAACTTTTCATTTTTAAATAACTTTCCCTTATTAGCTGATTGAATTATTTCCTGTAATGGTTTTGATATAGGTTTGAAAATTTCTTCCAAAAGCTTATCATTTGCAATTTCTCCGAGCTGAAGACTTTTATATTTCTTTTTATAAAAATATTTCTAGTTTTAATAAGATTATTAAACTAGGTTTGTTTTCTTATTCACATTGAAAGTTGGTCTGTTAAAACAGTATAGCCCAGTTTAGCAGTTTAGTGTGAACAGTTTAGCAGTTGATGTTGTACTATTATTTAAATATCTATACTGTTGCTTTTTTAAGATAATAAAAACATCAAATCCTTTTCTATAACGACCATCATTTATAGGATCATCTTTATTAATGACTAAAAATCTGTATTTTTCTCTCCAGCACTTTGAACATAACTCATGGAAAGTCTTAAAAGACATATCGAAACCAACATGATCATTGTAAATATGTCTTGTATTCATTTAAGACATATTTACATTATAAGACGTTTAAACATTATAATCATATTAGCATTATCACGAATCAAGTGTTTTGGTATCCGTGTATAAGTTTGGCATAGGTAAAAGCTATCAACGTCTTTATGACGACCCATACAGAAGTAAGATCGTATATGATTTTTCATCTCACAAGCTACATCGGCGAATATAAATATTGAGTTTGGTAGTACTTTATCTGGATCTATAACGTCATCATTATGAAAAAATATTGAAAAATTTATTTCTTTAATAGGTTTAATTAAATGCTTCAAGTATTGATATTTTGGTTGTTGTGCTGACTTTGAGTATAAGTAAATATTTTTAAATTTCAATCCATTGGGACTTTTAATGAGACTTATCATCACATTTGTTTTTCCGCAATTAGACGGTCCGACAATAAGACTCCGAATAGAGTTCGATAGTAATGAACTATGTCGCAATCTATTTGATGCATTTAACTTGCTATCAATATTCTTAACGTCACGTGTTTTATGTTGCTTTAAGAACCGCATTATGTAAACTACTAAATGATATCATACATAAGTTCATTCATTTTATTCATTTTATTAATTTTGTATCTGCTCAGAAAAGTATAAATACTAATGACAATTATTTATAAAAAGACAATCAGTCTTCGTCCATCCTTCATTGGAAAAGGTATCCTGAATAATTTAATAGACAAACTTCCGATTGAATTTCATTTAACTATAATTTTATCAATTATAGGTAAATCAATTTTGTGGGCCTGGTACAAAATTAAAGAAGCGATTAGCTAGAGGTGATCAAGGAATCAATCTTTTGGATGCCGCTTGCAGAGAACACGATATAGTATATGCAGACAACAAAGATTTGGAAAAAAGACATATTGCTGATAGAATCTTGGCTGAAAAGGCTTGGCAAAGGGTTAACGCAAGTGGTAGTAGTATTGCTGAAAAATCAAATGCTTGGCTTGTCACTAACGCAATGAAGATGAAAACAAAATTTGGTAAGAGTAGATACAATATGTGCGTTCTGGGCCAGGTGGCTCGGTGGCTCAAGCCGATGACGTCATGCCCGGCACTCAAGTATGAATGGATTTCTGCTTGTGCTGGTGGACGGACAGACAAAAAACCGCAAGTTGTTTTTGCTTTAAGCGTTGATCATAATTTTATACACTACATTATCGGTAGTGGTAGTCAAGCGAGTTCTTATCAGTGTTTGTATGTTTCGTTTTTTTCTTAACCCTCGAATACCTAATAGCAATGACTCAAATTTTGAGTGACGAGCTTAGCTTAAATGGTATGACTTGCTATATGAAAATATATATATTAATATGGGTTGAAGCAATTTAGGTACAGCGAAGGTTGAAGGGTTAAAGAAATGTGGATAAATTTATCATAATGGTGCTAAGTATATTAGATGACAACCATTAAAAAACATGGACGTATATAAATATCTATTCGTCAGTTGGGGGACATCGGGGTAACAAGCCCCCGCTTAATCACTTACACTTACACCCAGCAACTTCTCCGCCTCTGGCTTATATTTTATGTAAATTCAGGAGTCTGTGAAGCTTCGAGATGCAGAAACATCGACATTTTAGAAGTCGACTTATGTCACTGTATGCCGAAGCGAATGGTGTGAGAGAGAGAAAGGAAGAGAGAAAGGGAGATAGCAAATAGCGTAAATATTTGAAGTATACAAATAATACTTCAGAATCAACCTAACCTAAGCCAATGCCAAGAAGAGTCAAAAAGTTTCTAGAAGCTTCGAGATGCAGAAACGTCGAGAACATTTTAGAAGTCGACTTATGTCACTGTATGCCGAAGCGAATGGTGTGAGAGAGAAAGGAAGAGAGAAAGGGAGATAGCAAATAGCGTAAATATTTGAAGTATACAAATAATACTTCAGAATCAACCTAACCTAAGCCAATGCAAAGAAGAGTCAAAAAGCTTCTAGAAGCTTCGAGATGCAGAAACGTCGAGAACAATTTAGAAGTCGGCTTATGTCATTGTATGGCGATTACGTCACCCATCCCCATCCCGATACGGATTTTAATTTTATTTAATTTCAATTTCAATACTAATTTCAAGGTTAAAGTGATAAGAGTCAAGCTTCATAGTAAGCACACTCATAACCCTCAAGTTCAAGATAAGGCAGCAATGTAGAAGTTCAACATGTTTTTGTGTTACTTCTAAAATAATTTTGGCGTGTTACATCGTAGCTGTTTAACAGTACAGATCAGTTTTAGCAGTTAGCTGTTTAACAGTACAGACCAGTTTTAGCCGGTAGCTGTTGAAGCTACCAGCAGCAGCAGTTAGCTGTTTAACAGTACAGACCAGTTTTAGCCGGTAGCTGTTGAAGCTGTTGAAGCTACCGGCTTAAACTGGTCTGTACTGTTAAACAGCTAACTGCTAAAACTGATCTGTACTGTTAAACAGCTACCTGCTAAAACTGGTTTGTACTGTTAAACAGCTACCGGCTTAAACTGGTCTGTACTGTTAAACAGCTAACGGCTTAAACTGATCGATAATCAATCAATCAATCACAATATCGATAATCAATCAACCAATAATTCAATATGAATGAAATACTCAATGTACTTCAACAACCTATGTACGATGAGAGTATTATAAAAGGAGACTATCATACTTACTATCCATACCAAAATCGCTTAACAATGACGATGAGATTCGTATACCCATTCAAAACCAGTATCTCTTTGTCTTACCAAGTGAGAGTATGATTTACAATCATGGGGTTATAGTAAAACAGGAAGGAGGAAATGATACAGTAACAACAGGTGTGCAATTTAAAAAACAACTTTGTTTCATATCTGTTCGATGAAATTCGATATGAAATTAATGGCTTTGAAGTTGATCGTACACGTAATCTTGCACTTTCATCAACCATGAAAAATTTCGTATCATTGAATAAAGCTGAAAGTGGCGCATTAAGAAACGATGGTTGGGTTACTTTGCAAAATTGGAAATGTACAAGATAATTAAAAACGAAAATTTGGTAATACCAATGGCGTTTAGAAGTTGGGACTATCATATAAATCCTATACTATCAAAGGAAACAAAAGTTTTATGGAAGGTAAAGCTTTCACCGCAAAATTAAAAAACCATGATTTCTTATAATCGGCTTACAAAGAGAAAAAAGTAAACAGGAAGGAAATAAATTTGATTATTGTAATATATCTAATTTAAAAGTATATATATATATAAACTCTGAATCATATCCCTATGATGATTTAAATAGTCGCTTTGAAATGGGACAGTATGCTGTACTATATGATATGTATACAAAATTTCAATAAAGTTATTATATACGGGAATCTCAACTATTGTTAGATATCGTTTATATACGGGAATCTCAACCATTGCTAGATGTCGTTGGATTCAAGGCTATTGCACCACTTATTGTTCTTGATGTAACACGCCAAAATTATTTTAGAAGTAACACAAAAACATGTTGAACTTCTACATTGCTGCCTTATCTTGAACTTGAGGGTTATGAGTGTGCTTACTATGAAGCTTGACTCTTATCACTTTAACCTTGAAATTAGTATTGAAATTGAAATTAAATAATATTAAAATCCGTATCGGGATGGGGATGGGTGACGTAATCGCCATGCAATGACATAAGCCGACTTCTAAATTGTTCTCGACGTTTCTGCATCTCGAAGCTTCTAGAAACTTTTTGACTCTTCTTGGCATTGGCTTAGGTTAGGTTGATTCTGAAGTATTATTTGTATACTTCAAATATTTACGCTATTTGCTATCTCCCTTTCTCTCTTCCTTTCTCTCTCACACCATTCGCTTCGGCATACAGTGACATAAGTCGACTTCTAAAATGTTCTCGACGTTTCTGCATCTCGAAGCTTCTAGAAACTTTTTGACCCTTCTTGGCATTGGCTTAGGTTAGGTTGATTCTGAAGTATTATTTGTATACTTCAAATATTTACGCTATTTGCTATCTCCCTTTCTCTCTTCCTTTCTCTCTCTCACACCATTCGCTTCGGCATACAGTGACATAAGTCGACTTCTAAAATGTCGATGTTTCTGCATCTCGAAGCTTCACAGACTCCTGAATTTACATAAAATATAAGCCAGAGGCGGAGAAGTTGCTGGGTGTAAGTGTAAGTGATTAAGCGGGGGCTTGTTACCCCGATGTCCCCCAACTGACGAATAGATATTTATATACGCCCATGTTTTTTAATGGTTGTCATCTAATATACAAACTACTTACACAAATCTAATACACGCACATTATACTTAGCACCATTATGATAAATTTATCCACATTTCTTTAACCCTTCAACCTTCGCCGTACCTAAATTGCTTCAACCCATATTAATATATATATTTTCATATAACAAGTCATACCATTTAAGCTAAGCTCGTCACTCAGAATTTGAGTCATTGCTATTAGGTATTCGAGGGTTAAGAAAAAAACGAAACATACAAACACTGATAAGAACTCGCTTGACTACCACTACCGATAATGTAGTGTATAAAATTATGATCAACGCTTAAAGCAAAAACAACTTGCGGTTTTTTGTCTGTCCGTCCACCAGCACAAGCAGAAATCCATTCATACTTGAGTGCCGGGCATGACGTCATCGGCTTGAGCCACCGAGCCACCTGGCCCAGAACGCACATATTGTATCTACTGGTAAGGGCAACGTTAACAGCAAAACTAAGAGATCTCCTCAAGTAAATGGACGTCGGTTATTTAGACATGCATTGAAAAGTGCTAAAATGAAAATTAAGAAAACTAAATATGTAGATGATGCCGTTCAAATTTCAAGAAAAGTTGTAAACAATATATTTATGGGAAAAAAATCTCTGATTAAGACACCTCAAGTAATACCTCTACCTAAATCTGGAGGTTTTCTTCCGCTCGCACCTATATTCGCTGCCCTGGGTGCACTTGGTGGTCTAGCTGGTGGAGTATCTGGCGTTACAAAAGCAATCAATGCGGTTAAAGCAGGAAAAGAGCAGTTGAATGAAGCAAAACGACATAACAATAAAATGGAGTCTATTGCAATGGGTAAAGGCATGTTTCTAAAACCATATAAAAAGGGATTTGGACTTTATTTAAAACCTTATCAACAAAATTTTTGATGAAGCTACCCAAAAGAGCTCTTTCTGACGTAGATTTGAGAAAAAATGCTAAAAACATTTAAAATTTCAGAGGAGTGTTTATCTGTGACATTCTTCCAAAGAAACCGCTTAAAAAAGAATGTGGAATAATCAATCTAGATACTTCAAATGGACCTGGAACACATTGGGTAGAATACTGGAAAAACAAGAACCAAATTGAATACTTCGATAGCTTTGGAAATTTGCAGCCGCCAAAAGAAATAATTAAATATTTGGGTAAAAACATTAGCTATAATTATGATTAATTTTAATACCACAAATGCCTATTATTAAAATCCTATTAAATAAAATAAAGAACAGTTTATATAAATAATATTTTAATAAAGTAGTTCAGCTATTTATTTTTATATTGGTTATTTTTATTAGTAAAACAGTCTCATCAACAACAACCGCAACAACAACAACAGCTGTGCCGGCGCTTGTAGCTTTGCGTTATTTCTTACTTAAATGATTGTTATTTTTTTTACATCCTAGCCTCCCTTTGATTGACTTCCGGCCAACTGGCCCTCTACATGTCGACGGTCAGTGCTTACCATTTTTCACCAACGATCTACCGAAATTTTCTTGATATGTTTTTGTTAATAATAATGGCGTTTTAACAAGTTCGAATAGCGTGACTAGAAACAAAGGTAAATCCAGCACCGAACGAGACAGTCCACGTTTGTTCAAATCATTGTTCTCTAAATTAAAGTTAAAGTTTTCTTTAAATATTATATAGTTAAAAACATTAACTATAATAATTCAAAATTAAACCTCAAATTGCATGGTAAGAAATGAAATTCATTTATATAAAAATCATTTTTCTGAATAGTGCCATGTTTTCAGATACAGAATTTGAAACTCATAAAATTGCGATTTATTCTATTGAGAACTAAAATCAATCTTTAATGAATATAATTTTACGTCAGCAATATTATTTATTTCAAATAAACGCGCAAATTAAATAATCTCCTTTTTAAAAAAATCAGCTTCTTATCGAAAAACTAAATTTTTAATTTCACATTAAAATGTCAATTATTAATTGACAAACTGCAATCAAACGCATCTGAAAGATGAATTGCTATGTTTTTGGCTCAGAATAAATTCACCACAATTATTGGAGAACTACATCTCATTTGGTGCCATTTTCTCACGAGGGTAAAATTAAAAAAAAAAAAAACATAAAGATTTTTCTAATTCTAATTAATCAACAGATTGGCACCAAATTTATGCTCACCTCTGCATTAAATTGCAATTCCATCTCTTCACCTGATTTTCTCACCAATCGACCAGCTCAACCATAGAACATCGTGGGATTAGTTCAAAAGATCAGGCAAAGCGGACGGACGTGTCGCGAACCGAAAGCCTAACATTTAAAATCGCGCGATTAATCAAAATGAAAAAACGTTAAGTGAAGAAAAAGTTTAAATTGGGTTAAAGTCAAGTAAAGTTTATAATTTAAAATCTTAAAAGTACAAAAAAATCCAATTGAAAATGTTAAATTTTAGTTTTAAATTGAAAAAAAATCATAGTTAATCTAAAAATTGTGCTAAATAAGTGGAAAAAGTAAAAACAAAAATGCCATAAAGTAAAGTTAATAAATAATAGAAATATTAAATCATATTCATACGAAACACACAAAGAAAAAATATACATAAAAGCAAGCGGAAGGGGGGGGGGGGGGGGGGGCAAGAAAAAAATTAATATAAAAAGAAATAACATGCTTTTTCTTCTCCTCTCTAGTTTTATTTATTAAGTTTGCATTATGGCATGAACTGTAATTAAGAGGAAAAAAAAAAAAGAAAAAAAAAGTATGTGATGGTAAAACTTCACTTAAAGCAACAACTTAATTTGCTTGATATTTTTTTTTTATTTTTAATTTAAAAACACCATACTCAATACCATATAATACTAAGTAAAACCAAAGTGGAAAAAATTTATTATTATACTAAAACTATTTTTTTTCAAATTAAAACATGTTCTTAGCTTTTATAATACCTGTAAGCCATTCTTGAAATGATGGTCACGAAACCTTGTGGATCATATTTTAAAAGCTTTTTGTGAATAAATTTATAAAAATGATGGATTTATAAAATCTTGTGGTTGATTTCTGGCATCAGTTCGTTTGGGTGTGAACAAAAGGGATCAGTGTATTTCATTTGGTCATGAACGCTGATCATGGAGGGGAGGGCAAAGGTGAATCAAAGTCATCATCGATCACCACAAAAAAAAAATGCCATTTCTTTGTTGTAATATTTTAGTGTCTATGCAGCTATATCCATTTCCATTTTTTTTTAATATCTCTTCGATTCCTTTTTTTCTCTCTAAATATGCAAGTACTCTCATATACGTACTTCTCTCTAAATATGTACAAATTTTAAATAATTTGTAGGTAGCAACAATTTGTAAGTTGCGATTTGAACTCCACCCCGATTGCCGACGAGCCAGAGCCGGAAGTTCAAGCGTGCAACCGCAGTTCGCCCACAGAAAAAAACAAAATCCTCTAACATCAAAACGTTACATGCTACAATATAATTATTTTTGGCGCCCAACGTGGGGCCCACGTATTAAAGATAATTTTTTATCTTACCACCATTTTTTTTCCGGAATTTTGATATTTCTATCATACCAAAAAAAAAAAAATTGTTTGTATTTTGTGTGGCTCCTTATATCTCCAAATTCTTTTATATCTTTTCTTCTCTAATATACTGTCCTTATTTTTCCTTTTTGCTTCTTTTTCTAGTTTATTTTCTATGATTTTTTATTTTTTGTGTTACTTTAAAGTGCTATGGAAGTTTAGATAAAACTTTGTTCTAACCATAAACAAATAACACGCCTCGTATTCTTATGAATTTTGATTTCTTGAACATATGTTGATTGGAAATGCAAATTTCGTGGTTAGTTTAAGCTACGATTTGACCGCAGTATATGTGCTTGAAAAAAACTTTTTTCTACTTTTCTACTGATTAGCTTGGAACAATAAATATAATAGAATATACATTTACACATTTGATATTTATCCAGCAAATCAAATCTGATCTTCTTTCTGTCCATAAATTTTATTGTATATTGTTATTACTAAAATGTATTACTTAGTTATGGCTAAATTGATTCACATCCAATACGACTGATCAGGCCAAGAAATCAAACAACGAATTGTTCTCGAATTTTAAACAACCTAACTATTACTTTACTACCGTATTCGAAAAAAAAAACAATTTTAATTCCGAATTGTTTTACTCTGATTTGCTTTAAAAAAAAAAAATTAAAATTTCTCTCTGGCAGACAAATTTTTTTTGTTTTTCTCTGAACTCTATTCATTGTGATAATGCCTTTGCATCACAGTAACGAAGATTTGTCTTCTGGTGAAGCAAGTAATTCTTCGTTAATGTGCAGCATTTGCAGCAACCCTATCAGCACTATTTATTAAATAAAATGGTTTCCATAAAACATGTATTACTGAATATTTACTGACAAAAACATCATGCCCAGTATGTGGTACAAAATGTGTTTCACACGATCGTCAGGCTATACAAGATCCCCCAAAAATTAAAACTCCTGCTAAATCGGAGGGTCCAAACACAAGATCAAATGCAAAAAAGCAAAATTTGACTTCATCTGACCCCATTGTGTCTATATCTAGTCCAACCTCGGTTGAACAAGCATCGAGAATAAGAAATTTTTGTCACTGCCGCCGTTGGTGCACAACAAGCGGAAATGTTGAATAAGCTTAGTCAGCAACTAAGCGAACTTGTTGAGACCACTATTGAGTCAGGTTTCAGACGCCTAAATTTTCCTCAAGTTAACGCTTCTAATTCGGTTACCGCTCCAACATCACAACAAAGACCCACCCTGCCAGCTGTAGAACATCAAACTCTCGAACAGCTTTTGGGTTTACCGTCAACTGGTAGTGCAAATCAGAATCATTTTAATGACGCAACTTTTGCAGGGACTTCACCAAATCCTAGTGGTAACTCCACATCGCCTTCAACAGTTAGGCCTGAAAAGGTCAGTCACATTATCCTTAATTGGAAAGTTAAATTTACCGGTGGTTTAGACGGATTGTCTGTGGAAAACTTTATATACCGCATAGAAGCTTTGACAAATCAAACATAAGGCGGAAATTTTCAACTGCTTTGTCAACATGTAAGTCCATTGTTTGACTCTAAAGCATCTGACTGGTTTTGGCGTTACCACAAATCGGTCAGAGAAATCCGCTAGAATGACGTTTGTATTGCTTTAAGACGACAATACAAAGATTCCAGAACTGATGTTGATTATCGCGAGATGATCCGTGATCGGAAACAGAAAATCAGTGAAAGTTTCGATTCATTTTATAAATCTATCCTAGAACTGACTGATAGGTTAGACCAACAATTGCCTGAGAATTCTCTTGTTGAAATACTCTCTTCTTCCCGAGATTCAGCATGAAATACTAAATTTGCAGATATACTCTGTCTCACACTTGCGCGATGTTTGCAGAAAACGCGAGTTTTTTTTGCAAGATATGCGTCGTAGCCAAAATGTGTCTAAGCCATTTTCACACAGAAAACACGTATCTGAACTTGATCAAGAATGTGCCAGATACATCGGTTGTAATGACACTGGTGATGATGATGATTGCGAAGAATCAGTTTCAGCCATATCACTGATATGTTGGAACTGTGGGAAAAGCGGTCATCGTTATCAAGATTGTTTGGGCGAAAGAAAAGTCTTTTGTTATGGTTGTGGTATGCCCAACACATACAAGTTATCTTGTAAAAAATGTACTAGTTCAAAAAACTTCCATTCGAGTACGCTGAAAAGTGCACACAGACAGATTTCAATGCAGACTCAATCAACCAGCACGGAAACCGAGTAGCGCAAGTTCCTCACTTCACTAATTATCAAAAACTATCAGACACAAATATTAAATCTAATAATTCAACATTTATTTCAAAACATATTTACCCAATATAATGCTGCTCGCGAAAGAATTTTGAATAATTTTTCTTCTCCAAAACTAACAAGATCCAGCTTGCGTATGCGCTCCTTTTGGAAAAGAGTTAACTGCAACAGGAAATTGTTGGAATGTTCAGTACTTGATAATCCACACGATATTCGTTTTTTTACTTTCATAGAAGACACCTTCATCTGTCAAACTAAAGGTGAGCCGCAGAAAATTAGACTGTCTTAGACATTATTTTTTTTTTTTTTTTGTTTAGACCCATTCTTTCCCTTTACTATCAAAAAAAGTGTGCGTGTCAGCTCCGACGGGCGACTGGAGTTTACTCGTCTAGATCGATTACCTTGGAATTTGAGATGTATATTAAAGGTAAAGGGGGTGAATAAATGCATCTCTTATATTAGAGAAGGGATTGTATACTTTTTAAATTTTAAAATGTATTTATTACATAAATTCCTTATGAGGTAAATTGATGAATTCATTAATAGTAACGTCATTATTAAATACTGTAGTATTAGGTTGATGGTAATCGTGAAAACATAGCATCAATGGTTATACCATATCTAGTCGTTCCCATTGTACTTCCAGAAACTAAATTTAAATGAACTTCTTCTTTCAAAAATTGTATCAAGCGAAATCCTTCATCTGTATGATAAAAAAATTTCCTTAAATTTTTCATATTTTTTCTATTTAAGATCAATTTGTAGACATTTTCTATATTAAATGTCCCGTTATGTCATAGCAAAAAAAATTCTAGCTAATTCTAAATCCAGCAAGTTTTATTTAATTGAAATCGGTTCAAAATACGTCGACTTATTCAATTTGAAGTATTTCTACTTTACTACAAAATCACTACAATAACTATGTTTTGCTTGATCTTATTTGCGAAAAACTCAGTTTAGGCAAAGCAACATGAAAAACAACGATTTTGTGCTGTTTTTAAAAGATTAATGCTTAAAATTTAAATAACTCTGCGAATTTTTAACTAATTTCAGTGATAAAACTTGTTGGATTTATAATTAACCAAGCTTTTATATTATTATCAATTATAATAAAAGCGCACTTTAATATAAACTACTCGTATGATCAACGGCTACGTTGCATATGCACACGTATTTAAACACACAATTTTTTTGTTGTACTGTGGCTAGCTGAACATATGTTAAAAAGAGAAGAGTAGAGAGCAACATCGAGTTTATTGCAACTCTCTCTGCTGTGAGTATGTATTTTGTTGGTATTTCTTCGTTGTTGGTATTTCTCTGCTGTATGTATTTTGTTTGTATAACGCTGACTGCGTAACGCTTGATTTTTTAGATAACGCTCGATTTCACTCGCCATTAAATTTTCATACCGCGGGCAATACATGAAATCAATTCTAAAGGAGTAAACTCCAAAAAACTTGGCGCAATATCTCTCATCTATCCTACGCTAGAACTTTTTACGTGTCAAAACTTTCTTCGTATGATATATCATACGTTGTCATTAATAAGTTAAGGAGTGTGTCATTCATATATTGCTTTAATCTCAAAAGAGCTCGGGTGTTTTCTTAACGTATGAGAATGACAAATGCTGCTGTCGTCCGCAAACGAATGATAACAGAAAGTAGTTGATAAAAAACGATATAAAAATGGCCTGTTCATTTAACGTTTGTTCAATATTAAAAATAATTAAATGTTTTCCTTTCTTATTGCATTTCAAGCGAAAAAAAATCTGTTTTAAAAATAAAGATTTTTTTATTTCAAATAGAAGAAAAATAAAAAAAAAAATCCATTATAGCGCCCTCTGGCGGATGCTTTAGGAAAAAATAAATATCAAAAATAGGTTCTTTGTTCCAAAAAAAACCTTTTTCTTTTATAAAAAAATATAATTTTTTATTCCTGTGTTCAAAACTTAAATGAAATTTCCGGCAGCTCGATATTAATTTTAGACCCATGGTTCCTTGCGTAAAGTTCTTAAAATTGGTCGTAGATTCTTTTCTTTTTGCTATACTCTTTGCCGTCAAAAAGTTGACCCTCCCTAATGTATATCAAATGTCAAAATATGTTTACATATATGTGGAAAAGTAAACAATAATTACTTGATATTGGGCATAACAACAAAATCACAAATGACAAAAAACGGCCAAGAAATAATTGTTTTACGACAATGCACTAAAAGCATCCAAACAAAAACGAGCTGCATTTATATTACAAAATAGCCAAACTTATAAGTCGCTTTTGCAAGCTCAGCTTTTTTGGCAGTTAAAAGCACGCTTTGTCATTTGTATTTTTTGCTGTTGTCTTTGTTTATTTTATTTTTGTTGTTAAGAGCAACATTCTCCGTCCCTTTGAACAATTGGTTCAACAGCTGGAATTTAAACTGCAACCGTGACTTGCATCAGATGTGATGCTTGGCTTGGGTTGTGTTGGTGTACAATTGATGCGCGAAATCTTCTGATGCGTTTCCAGGCAAAGAATGAAATAATGCAACCGAAGAGAAATAGACATACAGTGAGTGTCACTTAAAATCATACAGCAAGTTCAGGCTGACAATTTATTCAATTATTTCTAAGCAAAAAATTGTTTCAATGCAAAATTTTATGGGAAAATATGTTAATGCAATAAATTTTAATATGCTAAAAAATTTACAAAAAGCTTTTTTATTTTTGGAACTTGGCTCGTGCGAAATAGTGGTGTCTCTTAAAATCGTACAGTTAATCAGTTTGTTTCAATTGTTGTGACTCAGTCGTCACAAAATAATTAACACTTTTATAAATTAATGCTGGTATGAAATATCGGCTAACTTTGATCATGAATATAGTGATCGGCATGCAGAAACATATAGTCAAATAAATATCCTTGGCACATTGTGACAAGTCACAATCTCATTAAAAAATGCTTTCGCCGCTGTACTTGCCTCCGCATCGGGTATTGCAACACAAACCATGTACTTTGAAAAATGGTCTTGGAATGTTAATATATATTTATTACCGGATATTGTCTCTGGCAGAATACTCACCATGTCCATATAAACTTTATCAAATGGTCGTGTTGGTGTATCAAGAAAATCGGCAGTAGTCACAAGCCAATTAAAATTTAAATAAATAAATGCTGATATCAAATATCGATTAACCTTGATCATGAATTGAGGGCGTTCATAACAAATAGTAAAATAAAACGCAGCAAAAATTGCTTTAAGCACTGACCTACCTCAATTCATGATACCAGGTATGATCCAATTCCGACAAACAGAAGCACTTCGTATCGCGTGCTTAAGTTATAGCAGCAATTAGTAATATGCTGACTTAACTTATGCGCATACTTAATGTGCCTATGTTTCTCTTCAATAACACTATAAACTGCAACAGCAACACGCTTAAGATATCGAATAAAGTTCGATACATTCAACTGAGCCTCGTCCATCACCAGCGATTTAAGAGTCTATTGCGTTTGAAAGTATTAAATAACAGTGAGGAAAAAATTTACCTTTTATAATTATTTTCATTGAGGTTTTCTAAAATTTAAACCATTTGTGTTAAATGTTATTCTATTGATTATTTTATTGTGTCAAAATACTAAAACGATTCCACTTAATTAGCTACAGAAATCGCCATTAAAAAAGGCCAGAAAGGAGGAAAGTAAATCTTTGGTTTTAAGGAATTTTTTCTTTCATCAATTTCCGTCCTTATTATGGCGACTTCTTGATATTCTTCAATACTTTGATCCAATGTTACAAAATTTAATACGAGTAATAAAAAGACGATATGACCGCCGAAGTCGAAGTGACTTTGGAACTACTTTGCTGATGTACCAACCGAGTGCAGCGCTGCCAGAATGGTGTAGTGGTCAATGTGTGCGCTGTCCATTCTATATTATAATTGTTTGATGGTTACAATTTTAGCTAAATAATTATAATGTAATATCCTATTTCGTTTGCATTGTAGAAAACGTTCAAGAATCTTTAGAACCTAAAAAGTATCCAGAACTACCTTTGGAACCGGCAGTTGCAGGTGGTGGTAGTATTGACAGTAATTTTAAAAGCGGTCGTACAAGTAGTGTTATTAAGAATATTTCACTTTTTATGTTAATAATTCTAAGTTTGAGCGTTTTGTGTGTATGATTGTAGGATTTGTTCCAGAAACAGAAATTTCATTTGATACATCGGAACTGCCTTGGACTTCGGCAGTACATAAAGGTGCAAGCAACGATATTTCTAATTTAATTTCATTTCAAGTTTTCAAAACATTTAAAATCTACTAATATTTACTTTAGTACTTTTAGTACTCGGAAAATTGATATCAGCCTTAAAATCCGACATGGTTGTGGTGACTCAATACTACTACCACAATATAGAAACACGATATTACACTTGACACAAATTCACTTTGCTTTTAATGATGATTATATAAATAAGGTTTCATAGAATTAAGATTTTATATACAACAAATTTTCATTTTCAGTTTGTAAAAAATATTTTAGTGAAAATGTTGTGTGCTATTAAATAAAGATTATATAAAATAAAATTTGTTCAAAAATATATCCCGCACCAACACTGAATTTATTTCGCTTCGAAGTTATTGAGAAAACACCAAATTTTTTCAGAATACGCAAAAATAATACTAACATTACAGTCAACACAGACAGTATAAAACCCGCCTCATTAGACACCGAAACTTTCAAAAATTTTCTGTTTTGATTTTCAGGTAAAAAAATATATTCAAACAAAATTATTATAAAAATAAAATTTCTTAAAAACAAAAATTTTGTATACTGCAAAATAAAATAAAAAATTAACTCATATAAAATAAAATAGCAATAAAATAGTAACCGCACCAAATGGTCACTAACGAATTTATATCAATGACAGAATATTTACTTGGGTCAATGGTAACGTGGTTGCAACAAATGTCTCAGATGCTGAATTTCTTCGCCGACTCATGGCCATCCCTAACTGCAGCTGCAATGTAATTGTTGGCACTAAAAACTCGGCTGTCTCTACTGCTCCTGCTCCTATGATGTCTGCTGAGCCGTCTAATGCTTCATCGCAGGCCGGTACTTCGCCTGCAAGGGTGATACCACCTACTTTAACATCACACTCAACATCTTTTCATAGTTATACAACCAACTCTAACTAGCATTTTAAAGTGTGTCAATTGTTGGCCTATAATGTGGCAAATTTAAATAGTAAGATTAATTTTCACAACTTTTTCTCATATGTAAATAAGTTTGATATATTCTTTTTATTTGAAACGCATGTTATAGCTGATAAAGGAAAAGATTTATTTTAATAACTATATATTATATTAAATAGATGCAAAAAAAGTACACAATGCTGGTTGTGCAAGCGGTGGCTGTCTATATGGTTTTAGAAAAATGTTTTCTATGAGCTGTCAACTTCGATTTGACAATAATGGGTACTCGCTCTCTCTTGCGACAAGCTTATGAATCACACTTGGTAGGGACGACTCGGAGAGGAATGAAGTAGGAAGCAGAATAAGCGGGCTAGATGTCAAAATCAGCTGTTCATATCGAGTTTCTTTATGCTCACGTTTCGCAGCTGTTTTAAGGTTAAAATTGTTACAGGTTTTTTTTTCAATTTTAAGACATCTTTCACTTTTTATAGATTTTATTATACTGTTTCTATAATATTTTCACTCAAACTATTACAAATTTAACACACGTGACCGCCATAATTCTACCATGGCCCCGACAACAACCTTTTTTTTACTAACCACGGTCAAGAAATATCAAACAAACGAAAACTGAAAAGAAGAGCGTCAAATCGTGGTTTTGTTTTTTCTATCAACATAGAAATGTAATTAACGATTTAGCAGAGAGAAGGTAGCACAGGTAATAACAGAATGAAATATCTCAATAACTTCTAATGAAGACCAACAACAATATTTGCTGCAAATCGTTGATAAGCACAGAAAAAAATTTAAATGCATTACAAAAATCATATTTTTAATAAATAAATATTAGAAATAATAAATAAATGTAGTATTTTTAATTTTTTCGTAAGTTATGGTCAATGAACTGTAAAATATGTTGCACTTCAAGAAAGCCTTAGTTTCACACAAAAATACTAAATTACAAAAATAATGTCGCTAGAACAAAATAAGAAAAACAATTTTGAATGGAAAAACGAAAATTTTTCGTTGAGTATAATTGCATTTATAAAACTCCGCAAAAAAAAACCAGATGCATATAAAAAAAAAAAAAATTAAATAAGACTGAATTATTAATAATTGTTTCCAATCAAAATATATTCCAATTGTTTTTCCGTTAAGACACAACATTTTTTCAAAATGGTTTAAGTCCAATATAGCTCTAAAATGACCTTCAAACGATTTGCGGAACCCCTATAGGTCAAATTTTTTTGGGTCTTAAACTATTTTTGTGCTAATTAAGGTTCGAACTTTCAGAAAGTGAACGCGCACCGGAATATTTTAACACTTTTGTAATGTGAACCGGACTAATATGCATGCATGGTGACATACCGACATTTGCTGAATATGTCGTTAATATATATTGTAAATAGAAGCTGACCAAGTACAGAGCCTTGAGGAACTCCACAAGTTAAATTACGGAAAGCAGACAGACTATTACCCACCCTTACTTTTGAGACCTTCCAACTATGCACCTGTATAACAGACGGACAGCCATGCCAGAAAAATTGAACTTATTTACCAGTTTCTGACACAATAGAGTTTGGTCAACAGAGTCAAATGCTTTGGAAAAATCTAACAGGCAGAGTAAATTTATGTGCCCAAAGTCATATGTCAACCTTACGTCATCTAAAATCTTTAAGATCGCTGTAGCGCAACTGTGGCCAGGTCGAAAGCCGGACTGAAATTTAGACATGAGATAATATTTTCTAATGTGTTCCGAGATTTGTACCGCCATGAGAGACTCAAGTACTTTAGATAACGATGATATCATGCTTACAGGCCGAAAGTCAGATGGATCACGGGCATTGAATTTTTTAAGAATGGAGCTTTTGAAACAGTGATTTAGAATGTGGGTTAATGAACTCAAAATGTGCGGTAATATTATTTTAATGAATTTAATAGATATACCATCTTCACCCACGGCATTTGATTTTATTTTATTAACACAACGAGCAACGTCACTGTCACTAACAGCAACAAACTCAAAATTAAACAAACTTGCAGAAGGTAAAGTACATGAAAAACTAATCGACAAATTATTAGAAGACCCTGAACTAACAATAAAATAGTCATTTAGAATGTCAGAATCAATGTCGCAAATATCAGGTATAACACTGCATACCCCAGCCTGTCTTAAATTGTTCCAAAGCTTTTTGGAAGGCAATGTAGAATTTAATTTGTTCATAAAATATAGACGTTTAGATGATTTAACAGTTGAGTTAGCTTCGTTTCGTGCTCTTTTGTACTGCTCCCGATTAGATGTTGTTGGTTTTTTTTTTTTAACGATTATAAATTCTATTTCGAGTTTTAATGGCTAACATAACATTTCTGGTAAACCACGGACAACATCTATTAGATACTCGGCGAGTTATTAACGGAACATGCTCATCAAACAGTGCTAATATCTTATTTATGAAAAAATTAAGCTTTTCATTAACAGAACTTAGAACCCAACATTCGGACCAATTTATAGTAGACAAGTCATAAGATACGTAATCAAAAGACTTATAGTCATGAAAAGTGATAGTTTTATCAATAACAACAGATGAAAGATTAACGTTTAATATACAGAATGGAAGATCATGATCGGGAATAAAAGATATTTGGTCAACAACAAAACAGAAGATACCTCTGAAACAACAAACAAATCTAAAAGACTCGGATAGGCGTTATTTGAAAAGCGAATGGGCATACTATTATTTACTGTTTGAAGACATATAATAAAATGGTGGTGATCAATTGCACAATTTGACAAAGCAGCAAATAGTTCATCCAGACAACAGTTACGATACGGATTATAAACACATGATAAGAAAACCTTAACACAATTATTATAAATCTCAATATTAATAAATTCAACCTCAGTACCATTCGACATTCCAAGCAAATTTACATTTAAACTATTTTTTGTATATATTACAACACCCCCACCTTTTCTATTCGAAAGATCATTCCACCAAAGCTTACAATTTTTAATCTCTCAACAGTTGTCATTTATATCTGCATAAAACCAGGTTTCAGAGACACAAATAACATATACGGCAGAGTCCTCAAAGCAGTGCTGAACATAATCAAGCTGAATATCGTTTAGGCTTCTAGCGTTAAAATGCACAATATTTAAGCCCTGGTGTTACTTGCTTAGAACGCCTATCAAGGTCTTGTGAATATCGCTGTTACGGGATACAGTAGCAGCCATAGAAGATCAAATTAAAAACATTAAAAACACAACTCCAAGCATAAGAGTAAATAGAGAAGCCAAGAGAAATAGAAAAATAAGTAGAGAAATAAATAGGCAAAACATTTTTTTTTATTTTTTTTTTTATAAAAAGCAAAATAAGGTACTTAATATAAAACTGAGATCATAATAACGCTTAAACTCCATAAAACGCAGCACTAGTACCCGCAATGATGGTGCTAATACATATCCGCTCTCCGCCTTGTTGCAATCTAATAAAAACATTACCACGCAGAGTGAAAACGTTAAATATTATTTTATTACGTTTACAGACAATCGCAGCATGAAGAATTTTTCGAGGGTCGGCTGGTATGCTCTCATGTAGGTACACATAATGGTCAGAGTCAATGCCTGCACCTCTTAGATAGACTGCTTTTTTAGCTCTTCGACGATCATCTCCAAAAGATTTGAAAACATTGTTTCTGTCATAGAATTTTACAATCACCACAGAGTTTTAAGTCTTATCCGTATCAATATTATTCATTGCCACATACCTTTTTAATGATTAGTGTTAGTTAAGAGATTTTATATCTTGTATCACTGAGAACTGCCAATAAATAAATAAATAAATAAATAAATAAATAACTTACCATTTTTTTGTCCTACTCTAAAGATGTCTCTGACTGATTAGAGGAGGTAGGGTGACAGGGTCCACAACACACACCAGGGAACAACCAGCAATAACTATGATTAGTTGCAGCGATGCAGGTGCAGGTGAGGGCACTAATACACACACACTGCTGAGAAAAATGCAGAGTTAAAACCGCAGTGATGAAAAATAGCAGAAAATTAATGCTTGGCTGCAACGGCGAAGACGGGGTTAGCGACGCACTCACAATAGATGGCACATGTGAACCGATCTTAGTTAAAGCGTGAATGCAAATTGTATTTGATGGGAGGCAGTGCTTCGGATGGTTGAGTTTTTATTTTTTTTTTTATTTTATTTAATTTTCGTGGTTTAATGATACACTAATACACTGACGATATGGAGGGCACACTTATCTAGTCTTCTGAATGGCGATGATGGCAACAATCCAGCCAATAGAGATGATATTCCGGAAACCCAAGTTATGAACAACAGCGTTGGAGTTCCGCTGCCCGACTATAATGAAGTCTTGGCAGCAATAACACGGATTAAGAATAACAAAGCCGCGGGAGCCGGTGTCTACTCGCTGAGCTGTTTAGGAACGGAGGCGAAGCTTTGTTGAAGTGCATTCACGAGCTTCTATGCAGAATATGGTCGGAAGAATACATTCCAAACGATTGGAACCTCAGTGTACTCTGACCAATCCACAAGAAAGGCGATTCCACTATTTGCGCCAACTACCGTGGGATAAGCCTCCTAAATATCGCCTACAAGGTCCTGTCGAGCGTACTATGTGAAAGACTGAAGCCCATCGTAAACCAACGTATCCATCGTATCAGTGTGGATTCAGACCTGGAAAATCTACCACCGACCAGATATTCACGCTACGCCAAATCTTGGAAAAGACCACAAAGAAGCAAATGGACACCCACCATACCATACCCACCATTTTATCGACTACAAAGCCGATTTCGACAGTCCAATAAGGAATACTCTACTTTACCATGTCTGAATTTGGTATACCTGCAAAATTAATCCGTCTATGAAGGATGACACTGAGGAACACCAGCAGCGCGTTTGAAATCGGGAAGGACCTCTCCCACCATTTGTTACCAAACGAGGTTTCAGACAAGGTGATTCTTTATCGTGTGAATTTTTTAATCTAATTATGGAGAAGATCATTCGAGCAGCTGATCTGAGACAAAGCGGCGCCATATTCTATAAGAGTGTTATGCTGCTAGCGTATGCTGATGATATTGATATCATTGGCCATAATTCGCATGGAGTCGAGTCGCATGGGTCTTCCAGTAAACGCAGATAAGACGGAATATCTGGTGTCAGCAAACAAACAGTCCCAGCGAATTGGCACCCACGTCACTGTTGACAACACCTCCTTCGAGGTTGTGAAGGACTTCTTCTACCTCGGATCCAGCATTAACTCCACCAACGATATCAATAGAGAGCTAAACGAAGGATAACTCTTGCCAACAGGTATTACTTTGGGCTCAGAAGGCAATTGAGAAGCAGAGCCTTATCATGCCCGTCCTGTTATATGCAGCAAAAAACTGGACGTTGAGCTGCTCTGATGAAAAGACTTTGGGAGCGTTCAAGAAAAAGATAATTCGTAAAATTTACGGACCAATCTGCGTCAATGGCGAGTACGGAACACGATGGAACGATGAGCTGTATGAGCTATACGCCGACATCGACATAGTAAAGCGCATAAAAATCGAACGGCTTCGCTAGCTGTGCTAGCTAGGTTAGGAACGCTGTGAACAAACTCTTTATTAAAAGATGCTTCGCTAATTTGACAGCATCTTCCCCGAGTCCACCAAAATGTGGAGCTCGAGATGGAATGAATTTAAAATCGATTTCCTATTCGCTACATAAGGAAATTATTATTATTGATTCATTGACTTTTTGCGAGTGGATTGCTTCTTTGAGCTCATGGAGTTGATTTCGAGCTCCAAAAAAGTTTGTAGCGTTGTCGCAGTAGAGGGTTTAACAATGTCCTCTACGACTAATAAAGAGTTTCAATGCACTAATGACCGCATTCGTTGTTAAATTGCTTACCAGTTCGAGGAGGACTGCCAACGAAACAGCAAAATACAGCAATGTAAGCTTTTGTGGCTCTTTTTCCTCTGATTTTATAATGAATCCATAATGGCCCGCAGTAGTCAACGCCACTGTTAATAAAAGTCTTCTTTGAGTCACTCGAGACTGTGGTAGATTACCCATGATCTGTTGACATAATTTTGGACGCGCCTTGCTACATCGTATGCATTGCTGTACTGTCGCTCTGGCTGTTATCTTTCCTTTAATTGGCCGAAAACGTTGCCTGATTATTGCAACTAATGCCTGGTAGCTACAGTGCTTATTGTTTTTGTGTACCATAATGAATAAAAGTTCTGCTTACGGATCGTTGAAAGGAATTAGCATTGGATGCTTAGCGTCGTAGGGTATTGTTGATGCTTCTAGCCGTTCACCCACTCAAATGATGCCTTTATCATTAGTGAATAGAGTCAAACTGCTAATTGAACTTGATTTGTCGAGTTCTTGATAATTTTTGAATTGTTTTAACTCATTACTGTAGTCAGAAATCTGCATGCTTTTTACGATGATTCATATCTTTGGGGTTAAGCGAAGTTGTTGTTGCCTCAAAGTCTTTTTGGTTTTTGTGAGTTATACATCCTAAAACATATCCTAGACATTCTTGAAGGGTTCGGAAGGAGTTTTCATGACTTATTGTGTACTCGAATTTGCCATTAATTAGTTGTTGCTGCAATTTGACATTCTCTGTGTTTCTTGAAGTAGCAAGGGCAGTATTGCAAATTTATGTTTCCTTTGCTCTAGGTCGGTTGGAGTTTGTAGTTGTGATTGGTCCGTGGAGGCCACAAGTCCTGTCTGCCATATAAGAAAAATGGTCCTTGAAACCATAAGCCACATGCTGCGAGAGCTTTTGCTATTAGTCCTCTTAACAGCATATCTGCTGCTTTGTCTCTTGAGCCGACATGTCGCCATTGTTCTGGCAGTGTTAATGTTTCAATTGTTGATATTCTGTTAGCCACAAATGTTTCAAATGCTGATGATTGAGCATCCATCCAACTTAGCACAATTTCTGAATCGGTCCACAGGGATAATGGTTGATCCTTGATTTGCATGTCATCCCTAAGGCGAGCTGAAGGTTGTGCCTAATACAGCAGCGCATAGTTCCAGCCGAGGCAGTGTTTGCAGTTTTGCACATAATATCCGTACTATCACTCTACTATCTTTAAAGAGTTGCTAAATATATATTGTAGTACCAAATGCCCATTCAGAAGCATCTGCGAATACATGAAGCTGAGTTGAAGTTGGAACTTCTCCTCGAAAAATGAGTCTAGAGACTTGGAGATTGTTTAAGTTTGTCAAATTATCTCGGAATATGAACCATGTTGTCTTCAGTTCTGCTGGTAGCGGTTCGTCCTATGACAAGTTGAGCTGCCGTAACTGTTGAATAAACATATTTGCTTTGATAATTACAGGCGCTAATAACCCAGGTGGGTCGAATAACTTAGCCAGATCAGAGCTGACGGTTTGCTTTGTAACCCCCTTAACTGGGTCCAGTTTTACTTTAACGGAAAAAATCAGTTTTTGGTAGCCACAGCAATCCCAAAGCATTAATTGAATCGTTGTTGAGATTAGAAACGTCCAAGTTTACTTCTTGATCACATTGTGGTATATTTTAAAGGAGCTTAGGATGATTTGAGCACCATTTTCGCAAATTAAAACCAGCTTCTTTAAGATATGAATACGTTGTTGTTGAGCTTCAATGGCTGTTGTCAAGCTGTCAGAACCTCCCACACCGTCATCGACATAAAAATTATATAATTATTAGCATTCGCAAGTGCAATTCGCTGCAGACATTTTCTGGCGAGATACAGTGCCGATCTTGTACCATACGTTGATTGTACCATAATTGATTGAGTGGATAGATTGTCTCTACACATAATTAATTTGTATCGTTGATCATCTGGATCTATTAAAATCTGACGATACATTTTTTCGATGTCAGTGATGAATACATAGCGTGGTAACCGGAACCGAAGAAGAATTGGGAACACTTCAGACAATTTTGTGAGTATCCTGATGATACCTTAGCTGAAGCGTCAAAGACAACCCGGAGTTTTGTTGTCGTGCTGTCGGGCTTAAGCACACAATGATGTGGAATGAAATAGTTCGGAGTGAATACAGAACCAAGATTCACATCTTTCATGTGCCCAAGTCTTTCGAAATCTTTCATAAATTGAATGAGGTGTACTACATCATTTTTTAGAAGTCGGTGTTCGAGACTCATAAATCTGTTGAAAATCATCGCTCGTGATTGCCCTAAGGCTGATTTGTTTTCGATAATGGGAAGTCTGACAATAAAGCGACCTTCTCATTTTGCAAACGATCTAAACAAAGTGAGATTCACATCGCAGCTCTGCTAGTAAAAGATGTTTCTTTCTTGATTCAACTTATTCTATTTCCCAAAATTTTTTGATTAGTTCATTTGTGGTTTCTTCTTCTTGGCTGATTATGCCACATGTGACAGTGTCGCAACTCGTTGACCCAACCATTCCTGCTGCTCTCCAACCGAACACCCTATTTTTCAGTATGGGAAACTGCTTACCGATGTTGATTTGTTCTGGTCGGATCAAGTGATAGTACAGTTCTGCTCCCAATAGAACATTGATCTTGTCAAATTTGAAAAACTCACGATCTTCTAACTGAATGCTTTACGGAAATGACCAGGTTGAAATTTCGATGTTTAGTCGTGGTTGAGGTGAAACGATGTGAGACAGGACGACTGCTTCGAGTTTGGATGTAAAGTTACCAGTTCTTGAATGTACACCCACGTTTACTCGCTGAGTTGTTTTATGAGTACTCTTTCCAATGCCTTCGATGCAGACCGATGACGGTGTCGTTGATAGTGATCTTAATTTTAATTTCTTAATCAGCATTTCATATACGATGTAAATCTGAGAACCGGAGTCCATGATTGCTCGAACTTCACACGACCTTCTATTATTTGTTGAGATTCGGATTTTGACTGTGACTAGTAGAACGTAGTTATGTTTGTTAGTTTCATTTTGAGCTGCAGCTATCGTTAAGGGTACAGTGATGTTATTTGATGAATATGGACCTCGATAATTTACTGTTTTCTTCTAAATTTTAGCATCTTTTAGTAAATGCTGTAGTGTGTTGTGTTTTGCTGAACATTTTGTGCAGCTTCGATTATTCCATTATTTTGTATTTCCCAATTTGTATTTTTTGCTGTTATATCTTTGTTTATTTTATTGTTGTTTTTCAGAACTGATCAAGTAGTACAATTAAAATGTGGATTGCATTAAAGACATAAGAGTAGTACATATACTTATATTGTAAAGGGTTTTTCAATAAGAGCGCTAAACAAGTTTTTTTAAATAAAACAAAAACGGTTTTGGATATCAATGGAATTCTTTATTCCTGTGAAAGTACATTCGATGCCATTATGTATGAAACTCAATTTCTTTTGCATGGCCACCACGGGCACGCTTGCAGAAGTCCAGACCCTGAACCCAATTTTCGACGGTTTTCAAGCATAAATCGGCCGATGCTGCTGCAATTTCACGTTCGATATTCGTACGAAGTTCATCAATCGTCACTGGCTTGTTGGCATAGACCATAGATTTGACGTAGCCCCACAGGAAATAGTCTAACGGCGTCAAATCGCACGACCGAGGCGGCCAATCGACTGGGCCATTTCGTGAGATAAAACGTACACCAAATTTGGTTTTCAATGAATTCATTGTCACATTCGCTGTGTGGCTTGTGGCGCCGTCCTGTTGAAACCACATATTGTCCAAGTCCATATCATCAAATTCGGGCCTAAAATATTCGGTTATCATTGAACGGTAGCGATTCCCATTCACAGTAGCGTGCCAGTCTTGATCATCACGAAAGAAGTACGACCCAATGACGCCGCCGGCCCATAAACCGCACCAAACCGTAATTTTTTCGGGATGCAATGGTGGCTCATTTTGATCATTTGATCTTGTAAGGATGTAGGCCAAGATCTTTTCACAAAATTCGCCACAACGACGTCACAGAGATGCCCAACGCTTGAGAACGACGTGTGAGAGACACATTTGGGTTTCTTGAACTGAAGCCTCAGCGGCAGCAATATTCTCGATACTACGGGCACTTCTTTGTCTCACTAGCACGGGAACATTTTGTACTGTGCCTGTGGATTCGAATTTTTCCACTAGACGCTCAATTGTTGATCTGGTAGTACGATTATGACGACCATAAATTGGACGTAGCGCTCTTAAAGTTGAGGCCACTGACTCCGAATATCGGTAGTAAATTTTAATAATTTCGACTCGTTGTTTGCTCGTATATCTTTCCATGATGAAATGGCAAACCATACTGAAGAGAAATGTCAAGAAAGCGTGGAAAAATGTGGCGTCATTTGCTGTCCCTATCGATCTACTTTTGTAGCGTCCCTATTGAAAAACCCTTTAGTTCTTTCGGCAGCACTGGTTAGCGTTATATTGATAAGAGAAAACATCCATGGCGAAACCGCGGACTACTGCGTCTTGCTAGCAGTATAATAAACAAGAAAGTCTCGTCGTTAAGATGCTCTATCGCTCTGAATCGTTCGTGATTTCAGCAGCAACAACATTAACAAGGTACTGAACAAAAATGTAATTTTTTCTATTTAAATTTTACTATTTTTTAACTGTGAGACGCAATTCTATGTCAGAAGTTTTTGATATACATATAAAGCGTCGGCGCGAATAACGTTGTAAGCAAAAAAATTATATGTTTTTAAAAATTGAAAAAAAAAACTTTTATATGGATAACTTTTTTTCAGTAAGCATAACATCTTCGCTGATGGAGCTTACAACGTTTTTCCACATTACCGTTTCTGGGGCATTTTTCTTGGCCGAGAGGATTGGTTGTGCTTTAAGTTCAGGAACCTGAAAGTATCCACCCAAATACGGTATCTTGCTGCTGGTAATTGCTGATACAAGTCCCACGCGAATGTTTGTGAGCAAGACAGTTGGAGCAATATTTGTGGATTAGAACAGCTCTCATACGATCCTCGATGTTCATGGATAAAAACTTAAAAAAATTACGGAGATCGTGGTAACGTTTGCTTATGTGCCATTGGAATGCTTGATGTTTTCGATTGCTTCAATTGTTGAACGATTGCGTCCAATATGCACCTGTTCTTGGTTTTTGCCTTTATGAGAATTGGCAAGCTTTTTGTTGTTATGTGGCATATTGGAACTGAAAAGATGCAAAAAACAAAAAAACGAAGATAGAATCATCAAACCAAACTTGTTAATCAGTAAGAAGAATATCTAGCTTGGCAATGGGACGAGTGATAATTCCTCGCTCAGTTAAAATATCGACTACACGGACTCGGTCGTCATTGCCAAAGTAAACTTTAGATAATCTGCCTAAACGCCATTAATTTGGTGGAATATTTTCCCCACGAATAACTACCATGGAATCGACCTTAATGCTCTTCTGTGGTCTTTTCCATTTGTTTCTTTCATGAAGTTCTTTTAGATAGCCGTTTTTCCATCGCGAGCAAAAAGTTTGTTGAAGAGCCTTTAATCTCTGCAATCGATTGATAATACAAATCAGATTTTCATCTATCTTTGGCTCAATTGGAGCCAGTAATGGCCAACCTACAAAAAAAAAGGCTGGGTGTTAAAGCAGAAATGTCGGTTGGATCGTCTGACATAGAGGATCTAAGACGTGAATTAAAAAAAGCCTAAATATTTGATTAGAGCGTTGCGAATTCCTCAGAGGCGTACCTATGACCCATTGCAGTCTTTCTGAAATGGGTCTTGAAACTTTCGACTACAGCTTCCCACAAACCGAAAGTGTGGAGAGCGCCAGGTGGAATGAAATGCCAGGTCAAGACTTGATGGTTGGAATTAAGGACTAAAACAGAACGAGTAGCCTCCATGAAATCTCGAGCCAAGTCTTTGGATGCGCCAACAAAAGTTTTCCCTATATCAGAGTAAAGATTATAAGGCCAACCACGCTTTGAGACGAAGCGGCTAAAAGCTGCCAAAAATGTTGGTGTAGAAATCATGCTTGTAGCTTCTAAATGAATTGCATTTGTAGCAAAGCAGACAACAACACACACATATCCTTTAGTAATTAAACAATTTCTGTGCGTGTAAGTTTTTATTTCAAAGAGACCAGGAAAATCTAGTCCTATATATTCAAAAGATCGCGCTAAAGTAGCACGCTCTGGAGGTAAAACTTCCATTAGTTGAGTGCTGTAATGGCCAATTTATACTTACTTACTTACTTAGGTGGTCGTAAAAATCCGTGTCCGGGTTTCGGCCGACCTCATCAGCTCTCGCCAAGCGCCTCTGATTTGCACGCGCCTTCTCCAATCGGATACACCAAGAGCGGTAAGGGCTTCCTCTGCCTGGTCCATCCATCGGAGGCATGGTCTCCCTCGTCGTCGTTGACCAGCGACCCTCGCTTCGAGCACCTTTTTCGCTGAAGCTTCGTCGTCCATACGATGGACATGACCCAGTCAGCGTAGTCGCTGCACAGTTATACGCCGAACTACGTCAATGTCATCGTAGAGCTCAAACAGCTCGTGGTTCATTCGGATGCGATAGTCATCGCCGACTCGAACAGGACCGAAGATTTTGCGTAGAACTTTTCTCTCGAACACCCCCAGAGCGGCTGCGTCAGTTTGCGAAACTACCCATGCCTCAGCGCCATAAAGCAGCACAGGTAGAACGAGCGTCTTGTAGAGTGTTAGTTTTGTCGATCGAGAGAGGGCTCTGGAACTTAGTTGCTTACTGAGCCCGTAGTAGCACCTATTAGCAATTATTGTTCTTCGCTTTGTATTCAGGCTGATTTCGTTGTTGGTATTAATGGCGGTGCCAAGGTAAGCAAACTTCTTGACTACTACAAAGTTATAGCTGCCGGATGAAACGTGGGAGTCTATACGCTGCGTGTGGTGCTCAACGTCATTCTGCAAAGTCTAGTCAACTTTGCAGGTATACCGAACTCAGACATTGTTGCGTATAGGCAATCCCTTCTCGGGCTATCGAACGCAGCTTTAAAATCGACAAAGAGATGGTGTGTGTCAATTTTATTTTCGTGGATTTTCTCCAGGATTTGTTGTAGCGTGAAAATCGGGTCTATGGTGGACTTACCAGGTCGAAAGCCACACTGATAAGGTTCAATCAGTGTTTTTGTAATCAGCTTTAATCTTTCACACAGTGCGCTTGAGAGAACCTTATATGCGATGGAAATAAGACTGATACCTCTATAACTTGCGCAGATTGTTGGGTCTCCTTTCTTAAGTATAGGGCACAGTACGCTGAGGTTCCAATCGTCGGGTATGCTTTCTTCTAGCTATATTTTGCTGATGAGCTGATGCATGCACCTTATCAATTCATCGCCGCCGGTTTTAAACAATGTAGCTGACAGGCCGTCAGCACCCACTGCTTTATTGTTTTTGAGTCGTTGGATAGCAACTCGAACCTCTTCATGGCTAGGTGGTGGTACTTCCACTCCGTCATCGTTGATTGGTGGCTCTGAACTGCGCTCTCCATGGGCGGCATTGGTGGAATCGTCGCCAGTAAGTAAATTGGAGAAGTGCCGTCTCCACAATCTCAGCACACACTGTATATCCGTATTCAGATCTCCATTTTCGTCTCTACAAGTGAATGCTCCGGGCTTGAAACCTTGGGTTAGACGCTTAACCTGTTGATAGCATTTTCATGCATCCTTCTTGCCCTGGTATACACTAGTTCCTCATGCTCACGCTTTTCCTGCTCTCTTTTTTTGCGTCTGAAAACGCGCCTCTCTTCCTTCCTCTTTTCGCGGTAGTTTTATCGCACGGCTCGCGTTGCAGCTGACTGCAGAGTTTTTCTATATGCGGCGTTTTTAACTGCAGTCTTCTGCACACTTCTGATCATACCATTGGTTCCGAGGTTGCGGGCGCCGGAAACCAATGACTTCTTCAGCGGCAGCGCGCATGGAGTGGGATATATTCGCCCAAAGTCCGCCGGCGTCGTCGGGTCCAGAGGTTGGTTGGTTGAGCTTAACCGAAAGTTCAGCGGAGTAGGCTTCGGCAGTCCATTGTAATTGTAGCTTAGCGACATCTAGCTTTCGTTGCATTCCTGTGCGTATGTTCTTCGCATTGCATAATCGCATGCGGATCTTGGCTGCAACAAGATAATGGTCGGAGTCAATGGTGACCCCCCGGAATGTACGCACATCTAGAACACAAGAGGCATGCCTTCCGTCGATTACAACATGATCAATAAGGTTTCAGTCTTAGACCATTGTTCGTGGAGGTCTCATGAAGACTGAACTTACCAACAGTGGGGCCAAAGATGCCTTCCCTTCCGACTTTCGCATTAAAATAGCCGAGGACTATTTTCACGTCATTGACCGGAAAGTGGTCGTATACGTCCTCAAGACTAGCGTAGAAAGCGGCTTTGACGGCTTCGTCCTTTTCCTCCGTCGGGGCGTGAGCGCAAATAAGGCTGATGGAGAAAAATTTTGCCTTGATGCGGATCGTGGCCAATCTTTCGTTCACAGGTGTGAACCGGGAAACAAGGTGGCGTAGTTTCCGGCTTACAACGAATCCACATCCTATCCGCGCCTCTCCGCATGGCAGCTGTAGTAGATATCAGTGTGCTTGTTTAGAGCAGCCTTGCCCTTTCCATCGCATTTCCTGGATGGCGGTGATGTCAGCCTTTATTGTTTTGAGGACTTCCGCCAGTTGGATAATGGCACCTTCCCTATAAAGGGTTCGGACATTCCAGGTGCATATCCGTAAATCATTGTCCGTTTTTCGTTTGCGGTGGTCGTCAACGTAATTGGGACTCTTATCCGAGGCTGGTTTAGTTTTCATTGGGCAGTAGTAATGTGGCGGGACCCAAACTCTGCGCACATTCCATGTTTAAGGTCTATGGAGCGACCCGCCGCTCAAATTAGCCGTCAAAGTGACGAATGCCAGTTTGCCGTTGACCAGGGAACACCACGTGGAGGTTTGAGTTGACTTGAGACGATTTCGACATGGATAATGCTGGCCTCGCCAGGTTGAGGCGGTCAGACACGTTGCCATGTGAAGGTTCGCCCCCTGTCCCCCAATGGCCAATTTATAGGTTACATTAAAATTCGGAAACTTTGTTTTTATTTTTTACAGTTATCACAGCCCAAAGACACGGTTTTTTTCCCATCGCTGCTTGCTTAACTATTCTACTGGTTGTTAGCCAACACTTTGCGATACTCACTATGTTTCCTTTGTAAGTCATAGATCATTAGGACACTACAAAGAGTTGCACAAATAAGTGGCAATATAAATTTCTGAGCTTTTGAATTGCTTAATACTTATTTCATTGACTAAATAGCTAAAGAAACCAGTGAAAAATATTAAATATACTAATTACAATTAAATAAATATTTTATTAAATTAAAAAATTACTTACAATTACTTGTTTTTTCTAATTTAATATTAATTTTCATTTTGATTTTCATTTTATTATTAATTTTCATTTTGATTTTAATTTTAAATATTTAGTTTTAAGCTTATTAGTTGTTATTTACTTGAATCTGCGGCATGCAAAAGAATTCTATTCTAATATGCTTACATATGTGCTCAATAAATACAAAAATACAAAAAAAAAATACAAAAAATGTTATAAAAACACGCGTTATAATATAAAACAAAATTAGAGGTAGCGTGCGTTACGATTGTAACGACCGAACACATTGTCCTACAATGAGAGTAACCGTTCATAATATTGAACGTTTTTCTACTTGATCCGTAAAGCTTAGCTTAAAGCGTGATATAAAAGCCAACTCGGCTTCCGCAACTATCTTTTTTAAGTAAGATATTACGCAGTTACATGAATTAGTCACGAGTACAGCCGAAAGTTCTAATTAATTATAAAACTTAAATAAAACATAAACGGTAAATGTACATATTTAAAATTTTTGTTCGGATTAGTTTTGCTTCGTGAATATTTCCCAAGATTTTGGATCCTACTCAACCAAAGTGCCAGAACACGCAGGATTACTGAGCAAAAGGAGTCCTTAAAAGTGGCTCACAAGTGACTTTGTCGCCCGAAAGCATCGAACCACGATTACCCGATGCACGTATCATCTTCGCACGACTTTACGAAGGGTCAGAAATCTCCAAGTAAAACCGAATCGAATGTCTGTCCTATTTTAGTGGAAATCACTCGTGCTATTATTTTTTGTGTAAATCACTCTTGCTTCTTATTTTAGTGGAAATCACTTTCAAATTCTCTTTTGTTTTATATTTAATCAAAATAATTTAAAATTTCATAAATGAATTAGTTTTGAAAGAATTTAACTTATGCAGTTTTATAATTACTTTGAAATGTAAAAATTGTTTTAATAATAAGATAAATTACATGATAACATTAACATGTAAAGAGTCATGCAAACTTAAAATCAATAACCATTTAAAATTCTCTCTGACTAAGGACCAAATTATATTGCTCTCAAGTTAAAAACTTTTAATCAATCGATTTTGAAGGAAAAAAATAATAATACTCTAAAGCTTAAATTCAATGAATTAAAGAAAACTCTAGTGTATCTTTTGAAGACGCATACCTTTATTAGTTTCATACTTGTAGTTTTTTTTCTAGATGTGATTACGTATAAATATTCTTGAACTTTGCAACAACAATGAACAGCAGCATCTAAATCGTCGTCGCTAGGCCTACCGTCGCATCGATGGAGAAAATTCCAATGTAAGTTTGTCCTATTTATAAATATATTTTTCCAATGCAAAGTAATAAATTATAGTTAGAATCACAACAACAAATATAAATAATAATGGAAAAAAACGTGAACAAATTCGTGTTCCAATATCGGTTTGTTCCGCGATCACGATTAAGTTTTGTTCCATAATTCTAGCTTGCATTTTTCTATTCTTCTTTTTTTCTTACTCCGTAACAGTGATGCCAATCCGAAGAGAGTAAAAATCCTGAAATGCGACAAATAATCTATGTAAATCCGTGTAAGCAAATTTATATAGTTTTTTTTTTCAATTTAAAACTAACAGGTAATAAAATCACTCAACTAAAGTCGGTAATAGTTTTTAACAATAGTATTTTTGTTTAAATATCCATTAAATTACGTAACTTAAAGAAAAAAAAATAAATATCTACAAGTAAAAATATTTAAAAACAACATAATATACAACTTTTAATCATTTAAAGCAACATTCGATTTTTGAAAAAATTTGAAATACAATAACATAAATATACATTTTGAAAGGGACTTTAAGTTTTTTATATTTTTATATTAAAAAATAGCACACAATTTGTGGTTAAAGTTTTTTGTTTTTCTTCAAAATAAAAGAAAAAATATATAAAAGATTATTTCTAAAAAATCAAATCAAATAAAAAAACAATAAAATTTTCTATGAAATTACAAAGAGGATAAATTCTATAGATTTGTCATCAGAATTTCCACTCAAAAACACTGGTTCCCCGATATGAGTTCAGCAACAAGAATATAATTTATATAAAATAAGATAAGGCCTTAAATTATGATGAAACCTATTCTCCTAATATAAGTAATAGCTTATACTCGGCGCGCTTCGCTGCGCTCAGCGCTTATCCTCTAAATTAGGGCGTAGCTTTAGTGAAGCCATGCTTTTATAGTAAGTTCGTATCGAGTTCCATTGACGTGTGACTTATTTCGAAAGCTATACCAAAAATTTGGGGTGCTGAAAAAGTACCACGTCCCTCGTCCAATGCCCATTAAATGTTACCAGTGAAACGGCATGTGTAAATTGAGGTCGAGTACTGAATTCCGAGGCCGTCCGACCTATAATTCCAAAACTGTTCGATATCGGAAATTTGAGGTGTGTTTAAGGTGCCTTTTACGATGGGCACCAGACTTCACAGGAACACTCTCAAGGCTTTGGAATAAAAATTGGCTTATCGGTTTCGGAGTCTTTACGTGATATATATGATACATATACCCACATACGTATATACAATAAGTCGCCTCACAATCCTCAGAAAAAAAAGTTGTTCAGACCGCTTCTTCAAAATAATTCATGGCTTATGTTATGATGATCCCCAAAATATTTCGACTAAAAATATTGGCTGGTTCTATGAAATATGAAAAAGTTCTTTTGCACCAAAAAATCTTAAATTTTTTTGTTTACTTTTGTTTGTTTTTACTTTTTTCAGATTATTTCCACTAAAATTCAAATGAATTTTTCCCATACTACTTTTATTCAAATAAATTGTAAAATGTAAAAAATATGTAAATTTGTTTTGTAATTTCAATCAATTTAATTCTTCACTTTACACTTTATTTTATCATCAATAGATAATTTATTTGACTTATTAGTAACATGACAAGACAAAATAAGTTTTAATTTGAATTTTAGGGAAAATAATATACAAAAAAGTTAAAAAATTAATGAAAATCCGCATTACCTCTGGTCCGAATGTAAAAATTTAAAATTTATTGGTGCAGTTTGGAAGAACTTTTTCATTACTATTATTTCTGACCGTTGGTTATTTTTAAATACCACATCTGTAAATATTTTTACAAAAAACTCGATTTTTAGAGCATATTTCAAACAATTCCGTGGCATACTGGTTGAGGTGTGTGGTTTGTAAGCCAGGTTCGAATTCCATCTGACACAGAAAGTTTTTTCAATTGAATTAGTTTTTCTATTCGGCCGTCATCTCTCTGAAGACAATGGCAAACCTCAGAGAGTAAAAACTGGCATGAAAAAGTTCTTGAGAAAGTAAGCCGTTCGGAGTCGGCATAAAACTTGTAGGTCCAGTTCTTGATCATTTGTGTTCAAACATTCCACAACGCGCACAACACAATTGATCATAAGAAGCTCGGTCAAAGTCCTTTCAAGGGCTGAAATTGGCCATTTCGATTTGTTTTTTTAATAATTGCGCGTGGTACAAGTGGGCGTTGCAAATTTTATATATATATATATTGACTGCCACTTAGAGCACCTGCATAGCAAGTGTTACTATCAAAAAGTGGGCATAGATATGGTGCAGCCACGCCCATTTTTTAACAGTTGACGACAGTGACCATATGAACTAAATTACTAAATTTTAGTCTTCTACAGTAAAAGCCGTCTGATATAAAGCTTTTACTGATTTGTTGGCGGAAAAAGTGGACGTGACATTTATACATTTATACATACATAGTGACTGCCACTTTGATCCATAGCACCTGCATACCAAAATTCACTATCAATACTTGAACATCTCAGGAATTAAAATTATTTCTGAGAAGTTGGCGTAGACATAGTGTGGCCACACCCACTTTTCGTACAGTCACCGACAGTGACTGAACAAAATTACCAAATATTAGTTATATACGATTAAAACAATCTGATATAAAGCATTTTTTGGTTTGTGGGCGATAGAGCCAATTTGTGTTGTATGGGAGGTACCACGCCCCCTTTTCCAGTCAACACCAAACTTCACAGGAACACTCTCAAAATGTTGTTTCAGTCTCCCTAAAAATTTCATAAAGATGGGTTTGGCGGTTTTGGAGTCTATATGTGATATACACACATACCCGCTTACATACATACCCACATACATTTATCCATTTTTATATATATAGAAGAAGACTATTGCAGCTCAAGGTTGGCTATCGCTTCTGTCGAAATATTTGGGGAATCATCATAACATAAAGCGATATTTTGAGGAAACGACCCAAAAACCTTTTTTTTTGTGAGGAGCCTTAGAATACATACATACATTTTTTACAGATTGACAGGTGAGCCGAAAAAGTAGGCATGCAACATTTATATGTATAGTGACCGGCACTAGGTCCCATAGCACCTACATACCAAGTTTTACTATCAAAACATGCACAGCTCAGAAATTACAATGTTTTCTGAAAAGTCGGCGTAGATAGAGTTCGACACGCCCATTTATTTATGGGTTCTGGCAGTAACCATATGAACTATTCTACCAAATTAAGTTCTTTTACTGTAAAAAAATGCTGATATATATCCTTTCACGGATTTGTGGGCTTTAAAAGTGGGCGTGTCAAAATTTATATATAAAGTGACCGCCCCTTGGACCCATAGCACCTACATTCAAAGTTGGACTATCAAAATTTTCACATCTCAGGAATTAAAATTATTTCTAACCGATAGCCCTGGCAGCTAGTGCTTACTTAGCTTTAATTTTTAAATTGTAATTAACTATAATACATTTCTTATTTCTGAAGAGTGAGCACAGATATATTTCTACCATGCACATTTTATGCAAAGCTGTCGAGAGTAAGCGTACCACATTTTAGTATTTAGCGATGAGAATCGTCTGATTTATAGAAGTTCTATTGATTTGTGGGTACAAAAAAAAGTGGCGGCCGTGGCTTAGTGGGTAGAGTGGGTGGCCCATACGCGAGAGAACCCTGGTTCGAATCCCACCTGACACAGAAAGTTTTTTCAATTAAATTAATTAATCTGTTCGGCTGTTACCTCTCTGCAGACAATGGCAAACCTCAGAGTGTAAAAACTGTCATGAAAAGCTCCTTGAGAACATAAGCCGTTCGGAGTCAGCATAAAACTTGTAGATCCAGTTCTCGATCATTTGTGTTCAAACATTCCACAACACGCACAACACAGTTGATCATAAGAAGCTCGGTCAAAGTCCTTTCAAGGCTGAAATTGGCCATTTCGTTTTGTTTTTTTTTATTTGTGGGTGGTATAAGTGGGCGTGGGAAATTTTGTATATATATATGCCACTTAGAGCACCTGCATATCAAGTGTTACTATCAAAACGTGTACAATTCAGGAATAAGCATGATTCCAAAAAAGTGCGCGTAGATATGGTGGCACCACGCCCATTTTTAACAGTTGCCAACAGTGACCATAGGAACTAAATTACTAAATCTTGGTCTTCTGCGGTAAAAGCCGTCTGATATAAAGCATTTATACTGATTTGGGGGCGGTAAAAGTGGGCGTGATAGCATTTATATAAACATAGTGACTGCCACTTGGATCTATAGCACCTGCATACTAAGATTCACTATCAAAACGTGTACAGCTCAGGAATAAGCATGAGTTCGAAAAAGTGGGCGTAGATGTGGTACGACCACTCCCATTTTTTAACAGCGGCCGACAGTGACCATATGAACTAAATTACTAAATCTTAGTCTTCTACGGTAAAAGCCGTCTGATATAAAGGATTTTACTGATTTGTGGGCGGTAAAAGTGGGCGTGGCAGCATTTATATAAACAAAGTGACTGCCACTTGGATCCATAGCACCTGCATACTAAGAATCACTATCAAAACGTATACAACTCTGGAATAAGCATGATTTTGAAAAAGGGAGCGTAGATATGGTACGACCACGCCCATTTTATAAAAGTTGCCGACAGTGACCATATGAACTAAGTTACTAAATCTTAGTCTTCTATGGTAAAAGCCGTCTGATATAAAGCATTTTTACTGATTTGTGGGCGGTGAAAGTGGTTGTGACAACATTTATATAAACATAGTGACGGCCACTTGGATCCATAGCACCTGCATACTAAGATTTACTATCAAAACGTGTACAGCTCAGGAATAAGCATGATTTCGAAAAAGTGGGCGTAGATATGATGCGACCACGTCAATTTTTTAACAGTTGCCGACAGTGACCATTTGAACTAAATTACAAAATCTTAGTCTTCTACAGTAAACGCCGTCTGATATAAAGCATTTTTACTGATTTGTGGGCGGAAAAAGTGGACGTGACAACATTTATACATACATAGTGACTGCCACTTGGACCTATAACACCTGCATACAAAGATTCACTATCAAAACGTGTACAACTCTGGAATAAGCATAATTCCGATAAAGTGGGCGTAGATATAGTGAGGCCATGCCCAATTTTTAACAGTTGCCGACAGTGACCATATGAACTAAGTTACTAAATGATTTAGTCTTCTACGGCAAAAGTCGTCTGATATACAGCATTTTTAATAATTTGTGGGCGTTAAAAGTGGACGTGGCAACATTTTTACATACATAGTGACTGCCACTTGGACCTATAGCACCTGTATGCCAAGATTCACTATCAAAACGTGTACAACTCAGGAATAAGCATGATTTCGATAAAGTGGGCGATATAATGCAGTAATCATATAAACTAAATTACCAAATCTTAGCCTTCTACGGCAAAAGCCGTCTGATATAAAGCATTTTTATTGATTTGTGGGCGGTATTTACATAGTGCTGAAATTTGGATCCATAGCACCTTCATACCAAGATTTACTATCAAAACTTGAACATCTCTGGAATTAAAATTATTTCTGAAAAGTGGGCTTAGATATAGTGTGACCACGCCCATTTGTTTTACAGTCACAGAAAGTAACCTTCTGAACAAAATTAGAAAATTTTAGTTTTATGCGATTAAAACTGTCTGATATATAGCATTTTTCTTTATTTGTGGGTGTTTTCTATTGAACACGATAAACTGTTTTGTTCACCGCTGCGTGTCTAGTTTCTTGTTCCCTTAGACACCCTTTTGTGCCCAAGCTTTTGGTACTTGTGCACAAATGTTTTTTATTGAACACGATGAACTACTTGGTCCACCGCTGTATCCAGGCTCTTGTTACCTAGACAATTGAATCCTTTAATTCCTTGTACTTGTTACCTGTTTTGTGCCCAAGCTCTTGGTACTTGTGCACAATTTTGGGTTTAAACAAACTGAGAAACTACCTTCGTTCACTAGTAAAAGATAACTGAACTTTATTGAATAAGATTCTTACTTTAACAGTTGATTATTACCAATTATATAAATTTATATACACTATGTACAATTACAATATAACTACACTAGTATTAAAATATAAATATATAAATATATAAAGTAACAACAAAAGCACTCAGCAGCTCAAGCACTTGTCCAAGGCCATGTCGTTGACTCCTCAGAAAAAACTGTTTACTTGCAGTTTTTTTTTATTCTTTTTGCAGTTAAACAATTTCAATGCCAAGTTGCGGCCAAAAATGCAGTGCCGTTGTCGTGTGGAGAATATGACATCGGTGTCTTTTGTTGCGACTTTTTTTTTGTTGTTGTTGTGGCTGGTTCCAGACATTCTCCCCCTCGTTGAGCCTTGAGCTCAACAATCTGTATTCAGGCATTAACAGAGAAGTCCAAATTCTGAAATCGTCGTGGCAATGGAATAGGCTGCTCAGTCGGTTTACGGGTGTTATGTGTTACTTTCATCTTCCATGTTAGTAGTATCAGAAATGCTATGATGATGACTGCGAGCCCCAAAAGTACGTAATTCACAATAAAATGATGAGCATTATTGTTATTGTCGGTTGTCGGAAGCTCTAAGGTTTGCGATGCGAGTTGATGTATTAATTCATTTAATTTTGCTTGTTGAGTTTTGTAGTGAAGCAAATGGGTTTGTACGGGTTCATCGGTTGCTGGTAGTTCGAAAGTAGTTGGTTCTCTCAGAACAGTGTATGATGAACGTATCTGACTAACATATTCGTGATGACCTCTGATTGTTAACAGCTCATGGCTTAGGGTACATCCTGGTTGTATTGATATTATTCCGGATCCATCAATCTTAACTGAAAAGATTGTTTCGTTCCACACTGAGTTAAACATGGTCTTTTTTGTCACTGCGCACATCCATTGGCTAACGTGTGATAAATGTATCCAGATAGGGTTGTCTGAGACTGTTGTTAATATGCATTCAGTGTTTGATTTGTTGTTGAATACATTTACTTCGCAAATATCTCCGTTCGTCACTCTTGAAAATATCGGCTGAACTTGGTTGCACAAGAACTCAGTTTCTTCAATTTTGACGCATGTTGAGACCTCAGTTTCGGTCATTGGGTAAAATTTATCTCGATGCAAATTTATGGCCAGGAAATTCGTGGAAATTTCTATGGAAACGCGGGTATTATTGACTGTGGCTGGCACGGGGAATAACTTAAAAATCTCGAACTTGTCTTGAAGAACTAGTGGCAGCTTAAGTTTGAATATTGCGTGGTTATTTACGATAGTTCCTTCAACAGACATTAATTTGTATATTTGAACTATGTTTTCGGCTGGAAGGCGAGAGGTTGACGGCAGGTGAGTCTTGATTTTTGTTATTTCTTGTCTTAGTTGCTGTGGAGATAGAAGAAGATGGCTTATTTTCCCATGATGAGTATCAGTGAAAACATCAATAATGGAGGATTGGATGCGCTGAAGTTTCCTTATAATTAGAAGAAAATGCATTGACCATGATGAGAACAATTGTTGTTTTCTGTGCTGATATAGTTCTTCTGTATTATTGTTTATTCAGTTGATGGTTTCGGTGATCTGAATATCTAAACTTTCGAATTTCTTCTCTGCATTCTTTTGATCTGTTTTGATGATGTTAATCGTTGAGTCTATGACAGATGTCTGGTTTTTCAACAAATTTAAAATAAACTCATCATTGCTTGAAAATTGTATTAATTTCCTTGACATCTCCTCTGCAGACTGATTGTCTAGTACTCCAAAAAGTGAATTGGCTATGTTGCCCACAAAATTTACAGCTCCTCGTCTTGCTTTGACGGCCACAGGACGATGTGCAAGCAATCCGTTGTCTTCAACTATTTCAGAAATGGAGTACTGAATTTGATCGATCAGCGATAAACAACTACGCTTCTGATTTATTTGGCTACATAAGTTCTGTAGAAGGTTTGTGCCATTGTTTAACTTCTCAAATTCATTCCAATACTGGATTAAGTCATAATAAACAACTAGGTTCCATTCATCTGATATTAATTTCGAATTTCCCAAATTGTCAAAGTGTATTCCAGGCTGCGATGGAAATTGTGTAATGTTGATGGGTGTTCCCTTAGAAAACGGTACGATGAGGAAGGTTAATAATAACGTCACCATGGATGTTGCAAATGAGTTAGGTTTCCTTTTTTTTTAGAGACAATTTTGACATCATTTGATGATGTGGTGCTGGCTTTGTGTTTCTCGGCGTGTTGTACTGTCTTATCACCATAAGCGATGTTTGTTTCATTTGGCTGTGCTAGATTACCTTTGGTAAACGTATTATCTTGCTTGCAAGGAAGTGGTGATAGTCTGCTGATGGGTCTTCGAATAATTCCCTTTGAAGTTTGGATATCTGCTACACGTACGAAACCATCTTGCCCCTTAATAGTCTTTATAATTCTTCCCAAGGGCCATTTCATCACAGGTCTGCAGTCATCTTGAATTATAACTATGGTATTTGGTTCAATATTGCTGCACGGCACCTTCCACTTACATCGATTTTGCAACTCGTGGAGATATTCTACTGACCATCTTCTCCAAAATTCATTTTTGATGTAATTAACCAATTTCCATCGTGATAATAAACCTTGTTGATTTATTTCTGCATTTGGATGTATGCTGGCTGTTAAAGGCTCTCCTATCAGAAAATGACCAGGAGTCAATGCCGTTAAATCATTTGGGTTGTCTGACATGGCGGTTAGTGGTCTAGAATTCAAGATAGCTTCGATTTCTATTATCAGGTTTCCAATTCCTAATAGGTAAGAGATGCATTTTCGATACTTCTGTGCATCAAATGCTTGGCTGACTTGACCGCAGCCTCCCACAATCCACCGAAGTGGGGTGCTCTTGGTGGTATGAAGTGAAACTCCATCATCCATCATCCTCCATTACCCAGCTACATTCGTTTTGTACCATTTCCCTTCCTCTTTTTGAGAAAATGTTTTCAGTCAATTCATCTAGTCGGTTTCTTGCGCCAACAAAGTTTGTGGCATTATCACAATATAAGTGACTGCAATGACCGCGACGCCCAATGAATATCTTCTTAGGGCAGCAATAAAAGCTTCCGTTGACAAATCGCTTACTATTTCTTATTTTTTTCTTATTCTATTTCTTTCGCTCTTAGGGCAGCAATAAAAGCTTCCGTTGACAAATCGCTTACTATTTCTAAATGTATTGCCTTAGCAGCAAAACAGATGAATAGTGCGACGTAGCTTTTTTGGGGTCGTTTTCCTCTGAGACGATAATGGATCCAAATAGGCCCACAAAAATCTATACCTGCATTCACAAATGGACGCGCTGGCTGAACTCTGCGTGTTGGTAAATTTCCCATTATTTGATTTAGCATCTTTGGCTTAGCTCTGGCGCAACGCATACAACGTTGCACAATTGATCGAGCAAGTATTTTTCCATTGATGGGCCAGAACTGTTGTTTTGTTGTTGACAAAAGACCTTGCGGTCCGATATGTAAATTCTCTCGATGCAGCGCCTCCATTAGTAGTTTGGTTAAGGGGTGTGAATATGGTAGAAGTGCTGGATGTTTGGCATCATATGATAATTGTGACGCTTCTAGCCGCCCTCCAACTCGTAGCACTTCGCAACTGTCCAGAAATGGTGTAAGCCCAATGAGAGGACTCTTCATTGGTAACTGACTCTTATTTTTTAAATACCGTATTTGTTCTTTGAATTCTTCAGCTTGCATCAATTTAATGATGCTTTGAAGGGATCGCTCTAGTTCTGCGGCCGATAGATGCTCTGAGGTAGACCTCTTCTGACCCTTGGCTAACTGTCTGAAACGTAGCATATAACTTATTATTCTTTGCAGTCTTCTAAATGAATTCCGATGATTTATTTGGTCAATTATATTCACTTCTGAGTTCTTTTCTAAAGCAAATAATGTAGCTGGTTCAATCTGTGATTCTTTGCTTTGGCTGCATTGCTTGATTGATTCACTTCCTTATTCTTCAAGTAGTGTGATTGGTTCCACCTGTGGTTCTCTGCCTTGGCTGCATTGAGTGTTTGATTCCCTTCCCAGTTCTTCCTCTGAGTTATGAATGGTGCCTTGTCTTCGTTCCAATTCGGGACTAGTGTTTTTTTGAAATGGTGGTGGCCACAAGGATTCATTGCCATGCAGGAAGAGTGGGCCGTAAAACCAAAGGTTGCATGAGATTAATTTATCTGGTGAAATGCCTCTTGATAGAATGTCGGCTGGGTTTTCCTTACTGCTTACATGTCGCCATTGGTGTGCTACAGAAATATTTTGAATTGACGTAATTCGATTTGCTACAAAGGTATGAAAGTTTGTGGATGTAGAATTGATCCAATTTAATACTATTTCGGAGTCCAACCAAAAATATACCTTTACATTGGTTAACTTTAGTGCCGCCTTAACACGTCCGGTAAATTCTGCTGCAAGTTTCGCAGCACAAAGTTCCAGCCGTGGAATAGTAAATTTTTTCAGCGGAGCTACGCGTGTCTTAGCGCAAAGTAATCTTGCTATTACTATTCCGCTTTGATTGATCGACCGAATGTAGACTGCAGCTCCGTAAGCCTTCTCAGAGGCATCCGCAAATGCATGTAGTTGCACCTCCTTAGGAATATCATGTGCATATACATATAAGGATATATGTATAATATATAATATATAGATATATGGATAAGGATATAAGACATATACATGTCGTGGGATGTGGATTTCATTGAGCGCATTCATGTTTTCACGAAACTTGATCCATCGAGTATGCATTTCCAGTGGAAGCGCTGCATCCCAATCTAATTTAAGTTGCCACAAACGCTGCAAGAAGATTTTTGCGGTTATCACAATGGGTGCCATTATTCCCAATGGGTCGAAAAGTCGAGCTATATCTGAAGCCACTATTCTCTTAGTTACCTTACCATTTTCTGCTTAGTTGCATTTGATACGAAACAAATCAGACTTTGGGAGCCACATTAGGCCTAATGTTTTAATTTGGGTTTCTTCATCTTTGTCGAAGTCTAATTCAATTTCCTGATCTTCTGGAGCTATGTCTTCAAATAACTTGATTATTTGCGCACCATTTCCTTAATTTAAATCCTGCCGACTCCAACAATGAACTGATTTGTTGTTGATAGTCCCTTGCGATAACAAGACTATTTGAACCTGCCATGCAGTCATTGACGTAAAAGTTTTGCTTTAATATTTCTGCACCTAGGGGATACTGTTTTCTTTCTTGGTCCGCTAATGTTTGTAAGCATTTAATTGCTAAATATGGGGCTGACGTTGTCCCATACGTTACGGTGGCCAACCGGTATGTTTTCAGCGGCTTATTTGGATTATCCCTCCAAAAGATGAGCTGAAAATTCTGATCTTCCTTATGAATGAGGATCTGGCGATACATTTTTTCAATATCTGCCATGAACACGAACCGTGGCATTCTGAATCGGAGTAGTATTGTGAATAAATCATCCTGTAGTGTCGGCCCTGCCAGGAGAAGATTGTTCAGTGATACGTTAGAAGTTTTCGATGACGCATCAAAAATCACTCTTAATTTAGTCGTGCTACTATTTGGTTTTAAAATGCAATGATGTGGCAAATAGTAATTGGGTATTCGAATGTCGATTTCCCTTACTTCTTCCATATGGCCTAATGCCAAATATTCATCCATAAAAGTGGTGTATTGCTCTCGTAGATCATTGTCTTTACATAATCTTTTTTCGAGTGACAAGAATCAGCGTAAAGCAATGTCCTTAGATACTCCCAACTTATCTGTATTCTCTGAAAATGGAAGGCGAACAATGAATCGTCCATCTCCCCGTCTTTGGATAGTATTCTCAAAATGGATTTCACATAGTTCTTCCTTTGGAGTCAAGGTCGTCTTTATTTCATCTGCATCTTCTATCTCCCAGAATTTTTTAAAGCTTCATTAAGAGACTTGTTTGTGGTTATTACATTACAGGTTGAAATCTGTTGTTGTGTTCCATCTATTTTCCCTGACACTACCCATCCAAAGACCGTATTTTGGAGAGTTGGCAAGTTTTTACTTAATTTTATTTGTCCAACAAAAATTAATTGATGATAAAATTCTGCTCCAATCAGTAAGTCAATGGGACCTGGCGTGTTGAACTCTGGATCAGCAAGGTTAATGTTTTTAAGGATGCGCCATGACGCAATTTTTATTTCGCAAGATGGTTGCATAGATGTAATTTTGGGAAGCACGAAAGCTTCCATTCTAGTAGTGTAATTGTTTTCTCTTGATCCTAAAATGAAGTTAACTCTACCTTCAATTTTTAAACGTCCATTTTCGATGCCTTGAATTGTTGTGGAATTGCCCTTGGGGTGGAGTCCGAGTTTCTTTATGAGATTCGTTGTTATTATGTTTACTTGGGATCCAGAATCCAATAATGCACGACATTCTACAACTCTTCCATTGTCTAGACTTAGTTTTACCTTGGCGGTGCTCAACTAAAGGTTGTTAATGACAACTTAGGATCCGTGTTCGGAGGTGAATGCGTGCATTTGCTTGATTGTGGTTGATTTTGATGGCCTTGTCCTGATGAACCTCTTGAGGTTTTCAGTGCTTCATTGTTCAGGTGAACTAAACTATTGTGTTTTCGCCCGCATACTGTGCAGCCTCTTAGAGTGCATTGTTTACTGCCGTGTCCGCCCTTCATACAGTTTACACATAATTTATTTTTTTGCACCAATTTTAATCTCTCTTCTGGTGATAGCTGGATGAATCCTTTGCATGCGTAAAGTGGATGGTTTTCTTGGCAAACTGCACATCGAGCAACAGTTGTTGTGAGCGTAGTCAGCCTTCTTGGATTGGAATGACCCTTTTGTTCAAAGGTTTGTTTTGGCTTATTACCTATGGCTTCTAAAGATTGAAAACGATTTTCTAAGAATTTTAAAAAGGATTTTATTGTCTGGATTTCTTTAGGATCATCTAATGATTGTTCGTATAAAATGTGGGTTTGATTGTCCAATTTTTTTATTAATAAGTGTAACAATAGTGGGTCCTAAGATGTTATATTTGCACCTAGATTTTCCAGTGCCAATAATCCTTCTTGTGTCGTATCGTGCATGTTTTTTAGATCAAATGCTGATGCAGTTCTTGTTGAGTAACCAGGTTGTCCTACAATTTGTTGTATAAGGCTGGAGGACAGGAGTCGTTGATTGTTGTATCTATCCTGCAACATTTTCCATGCTGTCTCGTAATTCTCGCTGGATAACGTGAGATGACGTATAAGTCTCTCTGCTTCGCCAGTTACATTCATTTTAAGGTACCAAAACTTTTGTATGTTTGGCATTGCTTTTTTATGGACAATTTCGCTGAATAATTCGTAAAATTGTCGCCAGGTGATATAATTACCATCAAATTTTGGTATAGTGATTCTTGGTAATTGCACTGGGTTTTCGGCTGACATTGAGTCTGGTACATTCATTGTGCAATGGCTATGTCGCTCCTTTGCCTGATTTGATAAATTAATTGTTTGCTCTTGAACCAAGTCCTCCATCTCCAGATATTCGTGAACATTATACCCTGATGTTTCTGGGTTTTCACACATTTCCCATATAGCGAGATTTCCGTCTTCGCATTGTTGCCAAAGATGACTTAATGTTTTTAATTTGACATCGAAATATTGAGCTGGCTGATTTTCGGTTATTGCTGGTAATGTTGACATAAATCGGCGAATTGAGGCAAATGCCACAGATTGCCGGCGTAGCAATCTTATGATGTCATCATCGAGCTCTTGTGCTTTTTCTTGTGCACCTTTTGATACACTTCTTGTTGGTATGGGATTATCGGTGTCGGCATCACCTTTTTCAGGTGCTGCCCTTGCTATTTCTGTCGAAAATAGTTTCCGATATTGCCGTACCAAATTCTCTGTTTGGTTGTAATATCCAGACGTAAAATATTCATGGTCTAAGGGTGGCTTATCTAGAAGACGAATTTGGTTAACCACGTCTTCAAATTTCAACCAGGCTTGTTCATGGCGCCTTGCCCGTTCTTGAAAGTAGGCCAATGTTTTTCGCTCCCACGAGTCCCTTTTGACATTTCTGATGAGCTGTTGAATCTCGGTACGCGTTTGAGTCTGCTCCTGCACAAACTTGAGGAAATTGGCCATGGTCGCTGTTGGTAAGTCTGCAACTGGTCTTTAGTAGAATCGTTAATCACCTTGGCGTGATCACGTCGGGGTCACCAAATGTTTTCTATTGAACATGCGTGTCTAGTTTCTTGTTACCTTAGACACCCTTTTGTGCCCAAGCTCTTGGTACTTGTGCACAAATGTTTTTTATTGAACACGATGGACTACTTGGTCCACCGCTGTATCCAGGCTCTTGTTACCTAGACAATTGAATCCTTTAATTCCTTGTACTTGTTACCTGTTTTGTGCCCAAGCTCTTGGTACTTGTGCATAATTTTGGGTTTAAACAAACTGAGAAACTACCCTAGTTCACTAATAAAAGATAACTGAACTTTATTGAATAAGATTCTTACTTTAACAGTTGATTATTACCAATTATGTAAATATAAATATATAAATATATAAAGTAACAACAAAAGCCAAAAAATATATAAAGTAACAACAAAAGCACTCAGCAGCTCAAGCACTTGTCCAAGGCCATGTCGTTGACTCCTCAGAAAAAACTGTTTACTTGCAGTTTTTTTTATTCTTTTTGCAGTTAAACAATTTCAATGCCAAGTTGCGGCCAAAAATGCAGTGCCGTTGTCGTGTGGAGAATATGACACCGGTGTCTTTTGTTGCGACTTTTTTTTTGTTGTTGTTGTTGTGGCTGGTTACAGACAGTGGGCGAAAGAGCCAACTTGGGTTATATGGGAGGTACCACGCCCCCGTGTCCAATCAACACCAAATTTCACAGTAACACCCTCAGAACGTTGCTTCAGTATCTCTAAAAATTTAATTAAGATTGGTTTGGCGGTTTTGGAGTCTATACGTGATATACCCACATACCCACATACATACATTCATTTTTATATAATGAAAAAAGAAGATAGAAGATGTATTGTATTGCTTAGCTTTTCCTTCTTTTAATGTTATAAAAATATTGTAAAAAATTAATATTATAAAAAAAAACGAAATGGCCATTTCAGCCTTTGAAAGGACTTTGACCGAGCTTCTTATGATTAATTGTGTTGTGCGTGCTGTGAAATGTTTGAACACAAATGATCGAGAACTAGAACTACCAGGCTTTATGCCGACTCCCAACAGCTTATGTTCGCAAGAAGCTGTTCATGACAGTTTTTACTCTCTGAGGTTTGCCACTGTCTGCAGAGAGGTGACGGCCAAACAGAAAAATTAGTTTAATTGAAAAAAACATTCTGTGTCAGATGAGATTTGATTCTGGGTTCTATCGCATACAAGCCACGCACCTTCACCAGTATGCCACGGCCGCCACTTTTTTATATTAGACATGCTCATTCAGAAGCTCATCTTGCTCGCGTTACCCGCCATACAAATTTTTTTCTATCATGAGCTTAGTCTGTGCGATTATGCGAAAGCCAAACCAAGTATAAAAAACAACACAATCTAAAGAAAAAATCCAAATAACAACACCACAAGCCACTGTTGACGATCATCTAATTTTGAGCGTGTAAGCAACAACAACAATTGCATGCAAATTATCCGTTGCTTGTGTGTTAACGCACACAGGATTTATTTTTTTTTTTATTTATGTTTTTTTTTCATTGCCAAAAGTTATGATGCGCAAAGTCTTGCATTCGATTTCGTTTTCTAAAAATCATTTGCTCTTCTGCAAAATTTCGTTAGATTCCCTGTTTTATATCCCTTTCAGACCTGACGCCAAACTAGTGAAGAATTTGTTATGATATTTGGAATATATGGTCTTTGCATGATATGAAAACATATTCAATACCTAGGTTATGCTATTTTCAGATCCTTCATGTACTTTTAGGGCTCGCATACTTGGTGCATCTCGGTCGAAATAAGGAAATCCCGTTAAAAAATTTTGCAAATTATTTTTATTATTGACCTCAGTCTTTTTGATTTATAAAAATTAAGTATTTTTAAAGTTTAAATTAGCCCACTTCATTTATTTTTCGCTATAAGTACTTTAGTAATTGAAACACAACCTACTTCTACGACTCATTTTGACAAAATTAAAATGTAAAGCAAGAATTCCGGAAATATTTAAGTAACTGTAAAACGAATAACGGAACAATGTGAAAAGCGAACATAAGCAACAAACACCACAATCGATACATGTCGATCATTTAAACATTCGTCAAAAAGAAGTGAGGATATTGAGACTAAAACTTACCCACACAATCGATGCATCACGGTCTGAAAGGGATATTATAGCATGTTTAAATTGGAGAACTCAATCTCGAAGAACTAGTTTTCAGAGTGGTATTTTAAAGAGAACTCTACAAAATTTATTCTCTCAAAAATCGCTATAAAATGAATAAACTTTTTAAAAATACCTGTATAAAATAATTTTTTATGTCATACACTTGAATCGGAAATTTTGATAACTGTGAGTCATTTATTTATTTCATAACAATTACATTTCTGGAAAGTGTTTTTGCGTGTAATATTCCAAGAGTTAAAGATGTTTTGTGTTGTGTTTTTTAAAGATTCAAAATAATTTAGACATAAAAACAGCAAAATCTACTGTGGCCGTGAGAATTTTTTTTTTCGTCTATTATTATAAAGTAGTTTTAGCCTTAGTAATTAAGTAATTAATTAAATTAATCTCTTATATTTTTTTTTATCTAATACATTTTATGATATCTCTTTAAAAATAATTAGCATACATATAAGCAAATCGATATTTTATTTTCTTATATAAATATATAAAATGAATGAAATGCTCATTGCTACAATAATTTTGCTTAAACCCACTTCATTTTTTAATTAATACTATTTAAATTACATTGAATGAAATTGTTCTTATATTTGCTATGAATTCAACAATATATATGAACATTTATATCTATATATGAAAAACAAAATGTTTTGATAATTAAAATCGTTATAGTCCGTCATCATCTGTCATGCTAGTTTTTCAAGTTTTAACTTTTAAGTTTATCTTGCATTAGGGGCAATATTTTAAATCCGTTTTATTTCCAAGGTAGGGAGGGTATAAAATGAAGGCCACATAACATCTATTGCTCCTCAATATCAGGTAAAATAGAACAAGACTAAACAGTGATGGTATTTCTTTTTTTTTTTTTAGATTCCTGTTAAAAGTCATTGGTTTTTTTTTTTTATTTCAAAGTGCACATATTTAATTCTATTGTCGTAATGCTGTTTTGAGTTAGGGAGTAGGAAGAACCCCGACTATTTCGACGAGCTAGCTAGTGCATCGCTAGATGTACACACCCACCGAATCTGTAAATCAAATACCACCTATTCCTGTTCCGTTGCTTAGTTTTTGGGATAAGATGCATCAATGCTGGTTTCTCTTTTTTTTAACGTAGTACTATAACAGCCGGCGTTCATAGCAAGGCATTTGCATTGAAGGCGTCATAACAAAATTAGGCTTTTAGTGTAGGCCAAAAATGAAAAGAAAAGAGGAACATGGAACAAAAGCGAACGCTTCAGCAGCTGAACATTACAGTGCGTGGCTTTTGTTTATAAATGACACATATTGTATTTTAAATTAATGGATTGTAGCTTTAATCAAATTTTTTACTTTTGGTATCCAGAATTGAGTACGAATAAGACACAGGACTAATTGGCTACCACCATGAAGGGAGATCTCATATGTGAAACGAACTAATAAACGTCCTAAAGGAAAATTATATGGAATAATAACTGGATGTCATTCATTATATGACAAAATTGGTGATGATATCAGTCTTCCACAAACTCTGATCATACCATCTTCATCTAAAAATGTATTTAAATTTAGTAAGCTACTTGAGGATGAAATCGTTTGCTTTAGAGAGAGATCTATATTTTCCTGGGTATTTTAACTTTTGGCTTAGGATAATAAGTCGAATTTTTGTGCTTTCAGTTTCGGAAGCAGAAATATGAATGGAAGTGAATCAAAAAAAGCCCGATAATTTCGATGTATGATATGACTCCTATAGCTTTAGGAAAAGAGGAGAAATGTTCGAGGAGGTCATCATAGTTTTGAAAAAAAGTGAAATATGACTTTATTGGTTTCAATTCCAGTGCTGCGTCATAGTCAGATTTTTGGGACGAATTTGGCCACTAACTTGAAGATATTTTTAACCAAAAAGGACCATGCCACCATGACTCATTGCAATCAAGTTCTTGCGGAGAAATTCACGGCTAGCTATAACAGCTGGATTTGAATGTGTATCAACATGAAACCAATTTGATTGACCAACATTTTGTACTATTTTTGGCACACGATTGGCAACAAATGTTGTCCATTGGCATGGTGGTTTTTGAAGCCAGGCGAGTACAATTGAAGCACCAAGAGCAACAACCGGATAACTCCACTTTTTTCAAAAAATGTTTTTTGATGCAGATATTAAAAGAAAAAAATTCCGCGTAAGTTGGTGTAATGAAAATTCAACTATCATGACTCTAAAATATTCAAAAGCAGTTTTGAAATTCTCTTTTATTTCAAAACGGAGCAAGAATAAGACAACTCCTGTCTTATTCTGAAAGTGGAGTTATCCGGTTGTTGCTCTTGGTGCTTTAATTGTAGAATCTGTCCAAAGAAATATTTTATAATTTTATATTTGCCCGATAGAAGCACGGCGCCACATAATTCGAGTCTAGGCAGAGATATCGTTTTAACATGTGCAGCCTTGGATTTGGCAGCCAGTAAATTAATGGAAACTGGACTTGTTTTTGGATCAATCCGAACATATATAGTGGCTGCATTTACTTTCTCTGATGCATCGCAGAAAGCGTGGAATTCAATGTCGCAATCTGGCCTATATTCAATCCATTTGGGAATTTTAATAGTATTTATTTGTGTATAATTTTTTAGAAATATAAGCCACGTTCGAAGGAAATTTTTAAGCCAGTTTTCATCCCAATTGATTTGGTCTAGCTGAACTATGCATGTAGCTAGCCAACCTGCAGGATCAAAAAACTTGGCAATGTGTGATAGAATCTCACGTTTCGTGTATGTTGATTTTTGTGAAAAAGATGTGACAGCAAAATAAACACTATTAGACCCAGCGCTTCATCGTACGTCGAGTGTTTAAGCATTGCTGCTGCATCGAATTGCACAAAATCTCCGTTTAGAAGGTGTTCTCTTGGACGGTTTTTAAGAATTTCTCACGAATCGGATGTCAATTTTTTCATTGAGAAACCAGCTGAATCTAAAGCAGCAATTAGCTCATTAAGGGGGTCTTCTCATTGAGCAACTTTTTTTTTTACTTTTTTTTTGCATTTATTTATAGCTTGGGTAGTTGTGAATATGTCCCTAAAAGGATTTTTAGAAATTCGAAATACTTAAGAAGATACAGCCTTTTTTGTGAAGCAAGGTCTTCGTCAAAATGAGCTATTTTTTTTCGACTCATTTTCGAACGAAGCGGCATAAAGTAACCACCGAATTCCGTTGAAAATGTTTGTTGTTAGGTAAAAACGTGTTTGCACACATATTCATACAAACATACGAATACACATTTCTGCTTATTTTAGGGGTTGAAGCATTTTTTGAGTCCAGGTGTTCAACTGAAAGCATCATTTAGTTCAGTTTGTATCGAGTTGAGCAACAGACGCGTGCGCTTCAGTGAACGGAAAAGTAAATTTTTCATAAATTTATTGTGATTTTTGTAAAATGGATCGGAAAAGTAATAAAAAAAAAAACGCCCAAGTGAGCGTCAGAATCGTGCTAAAAAACGCGGGTTTAGTGGAAATCAGCATCTTAGACCAGAGGATTCTGAATATACCAGTACATCGGCCAAGAAATTCAAGAATAACGAAGACGACGAAGTATCAATCAAAAACCATTTGAAGTATTGCATTCTCGAGTTCTGTTCTGTGTTTACCACGTTGTCAGCGTTGGTAATTTGTGCCACATGCAAGCAAAAAATTGAGTTCTCAGAAGCCTCACCAAATGGAGTTGGATTTAAAATCGCTTTGAACTGCGCCTGCCCACGCACAACATATATTCCTTCGTCACCTATGATCGGAAAATCATATGAAATTAATCGACGCTTGGTTGTTGCCATGCGGCTTTTAGGGATTGGGCCAAAAGGTATAACCATGTTTTGTGGCCTCATGGACCTCGGACAAAGTTTGTCCAACAATCTGTACTATACTATCCTACAAAATTTGTACGTTGCTGGAAAAGCCATGTACGAACATGTCATTTCAAAAGCTATTGGAGAAGAAAAAGAGGCTATGATCGAAGCGAATCCAGAGTGCGATCCCACTTTATTTACTGTGTCGGGGGATGGGACTTGGAAGAAGCGTGGCTTTGCTTCCCTTTATGGTGTCACAACTTTGATTGCCAAGCATACCAAAAAAATTGTTGACACTGTTGTAAAATCTCGTCTGTGTAACAGCTGCAAATATTGGGAAGCCAAGAAGGAAGAAGAGCCAGAGGCTTACCAAATTTGGCTTGATACTCATGACGAAGAATGCACCATAAACCATGAAGGAAGCTCTGGGAAAATGGAGGTGGACGCTGTAATAGAGATGTTCTCCAGGTCGTTTGAAACACACGGCATAAAATATGTAAAGTATATCGGCGATGGTGATTCGCAGACCTTCAAAGGTGTATTAGATGTCGACCCCTATGACGGTGACCCTATAGTGGAAAAGAAAGAATGCGTTGGGCATGTGCAGAAGCGAATGGGCACGCGACTTCGAAAAATAAAAAAATAAAATAAGGGCATTGGAGGCAAAGGTGCGGGCAAGCTCACCGACAAATTAATATCCGAGTTGACCACATATTATGGCCTTGCGATCCGCCGTCATCCTGGCTCTGTGGAGGATATGAAAAAGGAAATTTGGGCCACTTTTTACCATAAGTGCTCCACCGATGATAAACCGCAACACCAAAATTGCCCCACCGGTGCGTCAAGCTGGTGCGCATGGCAGAAAGCAGCTGCTGAAGGTACGTTAGATAGCTTTCCCCACACGTATGCACCTCTCGACAAGAAGGTGATGGAGGTAATAAAACCAGCTTACGAAGCGCTGTCGGCAGATAATTTGCTTGAAAGATGCCTTGGATCTGAAACTCAGAATTCCAATGAGTCCTACAATTCTGTTCTTTGGTCACTTTCGCCCAAACACATCAACTCAGGCGCACGCACCATCGAAGTGGCCAATTTCATTGCAACGTGCCTCTTCAACGACGGTTTTATACCCATACTTAAAATTATGGGTTTGATGGGTATTGCGATTGGCAAAAACGCATACGAATACGCACTATCTCGCAATGAAGACAGATTGAACCGATCAGAGACTCGAGCTGCGGCATCATCAAAAGCTGGCAGAACGGCTCGCAGAGCAGAGAGGGCAGCAGAAAGCAGTTTCTACGAAAAAGAGGAAGGTGGCCTGTATGGAGCTGGCATCGCCGACTAATATTTGTAAGTAAAAATTGTCAGCTCTTTAAAACTGCATTTAAACATTTATGATTTTTTTTTTTTCCCCCAAAAAAATTACTTCAAACTTTAAACGCTTTTATCTCGAACCCACGTTTTTCGAACTGGCGGCCATGATATCTCCAGTTCAACTGAACCGATTTTCATGAAACAAAGTGGAATCGACGCAGAATTGTCACCATTCTCGGGTGAACCTCGACCATAATTTTAAAAAATTTTTTACTATCACAAAATTTCAATCACAAAATTAAGCTTGTGGTTCACCCGAGAATTACATCTATACTGATTATAACCCCGTTTTTTTTTTTCATTTTAGACGCTCCGGAGACCCGGAATCGTGGCCGCCGTGACGACACCTTTTTTTCACCACCAACTTTGAAGTCTCATTACTTTTTGAACAGCCCACGTGTCGAGGCAAAAAAAATTTTTTTATTTACTTTGAACCTTTTGTAATACAATAAATAAAAAAAGTTTTCAATTATTCTTTGCGTTTTCAAATAAGAATTTTTTTAAAAAGGGTCCAAAAAACGGGTTTTGAATGAGAAGACCGCCTTAATTGTCCATTAGTTTAAATATTATGACTTTCAGAAAGAGCGTCATCAACATACATTGAATTGCGCAAAATACTATGGACTAACGGATAAGAGGATTGAACATCATCTTCTAGTTGGAGTAGAGTACGGATTGCTAAAAAAGGAGCACAATTAACTCCGAATGTCAATGTTTTAAGTTCAAAATCACAAACTTCAGTTTGTGTTGACTAACGAAAAAATATTCTTTGGAAAGATGTGTGTTTAGGATTAAGCAACATCTAACGATACATTTTCTCAATATTGCCATTAAAAACATAATGATAAAACCGCCATTTTAAAATAAGAAGGGTTGGATCAGACTGCAAAACGGCTCCTGCAAAATATCGATAAGACTTACACCATTTGTAGAAGCACTTGACGCATTAAATACTACGCGTAGCTTGGTTGTTGTACTCTCCGTTTTAATAACTGCGTGATGAGGCACATAATATTTTACAGAAAAATCATTGAATTTTGAATGTTCTACTCTGGACATATGTTCTACATCTAAATATTATTGAAGAACATTGTCGTATTGAAATATAAATTGAACGTTTTTAAAAGATGACACTCATTTCTTAGAAATTGGCCATAAGCGATAGGTCCCGAATCCCCCAATTTTACACTTTTAGGATGATCTTCTTTAAAAGGAAGCGAAACTATATATCGCCCATCGGTATTTTTTTAGTATTGTAAAATATTCCTCACAAAAACAATTGGAATGAGTGAGAAATTGTTTTTGGAGGAGATCCTCCACCTCTCAGAAGCGAGAAATTTCTCGATCCAAGGAAACTTCATTTAAGTAAGAAACACAAGTAGAAGAAGCACCAGAGTTGCCAGCGATTGGACCAGTCAGGATAAAACTAAAATCGTTTCTTTCGTTATTAAGGAGCCACATATGTTACGTTTTAAGCCGTCCAGCAAAATGGATGGAAAAACATCGGCACCGATCAAAAGGGCTATGTTCGAACGTTTTAAAAATTGATTGTCTGCCCACTGTATCGACGGAAGGTCAGTTAAGATTGCAGGATCAACCGAATTGCTGAAAGACTTCCTATTAAGGGGGGCATGACATTGGCAGTTTTTTGAAATCGAATTTTTTTTAATAATTTTGTAAATATTCTTAAGATTTTAAGATTCTAATTTCATGGAAAAATTCTTACGGGCTCAAAAGTTACAGCCGGATTAGTGAGAGCGCATTTTTAATTTTTAACCTTTTTTTTCTTTGTTCACAAACTTTGAACGCTTTATCTCGAAACCATGTTTTTCGTACTGGTTGCGGCATTAGCGGGTTGTATTTTTTTAAACTTGATTCGCTATCGTATGACACGAGCTTTTTTTTTTAATTTTTTTTCAATTTTTTATGAATTTTTAAAGTCAATATTTTTTGCGAAAAAACACACTTTCAAATTTGGAACATCACCAAAAATTGAAAAAAAATTTAAAAAAAAGCTCGTGTCATACGATAACCAATTTTGTTAAGATTTAAAAAAGTCATTTTTTGTTAGATCGGACAATTTTTGCAACTCCCAGCGCTGCAACCACGAGGCCCCGTTTTTTCTCTGCCGCCAGTTTGGAGCTCTATAAAACCATGATGGAGTGAAAAATATTTTTTTTTGAATTTTTTTTCTTGTAATTTGTTCAATTCTCTACATTAATAAAAATTTTGGAAAAATGTTTGCTTTTGACTGAGTTATGAATTTTAAAAAAAAGGTCTGTTTTCTCTGCCGCGAATGTCGTGTGCCTCCTTAAGTGTAGAAGCACAAGAGCTGATGCTTTGATTTGAATATTAGAACCAACTGGCGAGGTCAAAATGAAAGAGCAAGCCTTTTGGGACTTCGCAGAAATAGTGTTGTGTATACCGGAAATTTGTGCCTAAATTGCACGTGAAAGAAGCTTAAAAAGTTTGTCTGAAATAAATGTTCCTTCAGGCTCCGAATCAATAAGATCTCTTGAGCAATACGTAGTACACAAATGATTTCGCATTTCGAGCAAGAAGCAAAGCAAGCTTGAATATTATTGGTAGAAATGGATTTATCAGTAGACTGCACTTGTAAGGCATGCGAACTTTGAATGTTAGAATCATTGCTTGGTTTAGTTGAATGCAAAAATTGATTTTTAGTTCTAGAAGTAGAAGTTAGAATTTCGCGATGTAAAAGAGAATTGTGCCGTTTGTGACAGCTGAAACAGTTATGGGGACTTTGGAATTTTTTACAGAATGCGTTTTCGCAAAACAGTTCATACACAATTCGAATTTTCTAATAATATTACTTCTTTCTTCAGAATTCATTTGAAGAAATTGGGGACAGTTTCCAATGGTATGCTTTTCTCCAGAACAAAGTTTGCAGGGAATATTGGATATATTGGCAAGATAAGTGTTAACCTTTTTAGGAACGTGTCGAGAAGTGGTATTGATGTTCGGTTTGGAAACATTGGGCTTTGCAGAAATCGAAAATTTGATATCAGAAACAGATTCAAGAGTTCGAAAGCTGTTTGTTAAGAAAGAATCGAGCTCTTTCCATTTTGGAATCTCAGTTTTACTGCTAAGTGACTGTTCCCAAAGTGCTAAAGTTGCATCAGGCAACTTAGTCGAACAAAGTAAAACTAGAATCGGAAAGTAACAGATTGAAGTTTAAAAAGTATTCGCAGTTGGCTATTAACAAGAACTCGTTTGTTTTCAAAACGTTCCTTGAGATTCTGCCATGCGATAGGAAAACTTTCGTTTGTAAGAGATTTCTTTATTATATCACGAGCTTCACCTCGTGTTTTTTGATTTAGGTGAAAAAACTTATCAACTAATTCGTGAATTGTTTACGTAGATAGCCGTAAACATGTCACGGAAAGAAGGCCACGAAAGATAATCGCCGCTGAAAATTTCCGTGTTACATGGTGGGAGATGGGCGCCATGAACGGGAGCGTTGTGGATTGATGCTGAAGTAGGTATGTGTAAATGGTGAATTTCTTGCTGTTGAACTGCTTCTTGTTGCACTAAAAGTTGTTGACCATATTCGGATACCTTTGCAACACAGCTTACGTATGTCTTATAAGTCCTACGATTTCTTGACTTTAATGTTTCCACATCGACCACCATTGCAGGCAGCAAGTTTTTCCAGACATGTTTAGTATGCTGCCTTCACCTCAGTGCAAATTGACTTGATTTCTCCTTGATGCACATTTAAAGAATGTATAGTGTGACCAGTTACAGCAGTTTCGTTGAATTCCGCTTCGAACTCCACTAAAGTATCAGTTATACTAATAAAAGTTTTCAGTGAACCTATTGTAAAGAGTTAGAAAAGGTTTAGGATAACGCCGAAAGTGTATGAGAGGAAAGTTAAAACAAGATATTGGTTAAAATCACAAAGGAAGCGAAGAGTATTTGAATCTAAAGCAGGTTTCGCCTAAAACATTATTCTAGCAATTTATTATTTATTTTTGAAATAAAATGACTAAAAAAAAGTGTATTTATAGCATTCTTTGTTCGGTAGGGGATAGAATTCTCAGAAGCAGAAAAAAAAAAATATACCTTATTTAAATTTTAATTGTCCATAATTAATTCCATAATTAATAAGTTCATGCCTTTTTATGTATTTATTTCAAATTTTAGTTATGTTTTTCCTTAGATTCCTTTTATGTTTTTTGTTTGTAGATAATGTTAAGTAGATAATTATTGAATAAATTTAAAATAAATTCAATTTAATTTATTGAAAATGCAAGCAAAATGAAATGTTAATTTGCCTTAAAATAAAAGTTAGAGCTAATTCAGCAGAATAACACCAACTCTTTCGGATAATATCGCGTGTCTCTGTGGCGAAGATTATATTGTTGGGTTGATTTATTAGCCTCCTGTCGAAGCCTACCCCTCACATCGTTCACCACTGACCCGTTATCTCTATCCACTATAAAACCGTCGGGTGGAATTGGCGTGCTGTTCTGTTTTATAATATAAAACCATAATAAATAAACCAGAGCCATAATAAAAAGTATTGCGTAGTTTTAAGAACTTCATGGGTTGAGGTAGGCATGGCACAGGCTACTTTAGGTAATAGTAATCCCAGGTTCTCTGGTTGTCTGACACATACGCTCTCAGTTTTGTTTAAAGCATTTGATTAAAACGTTCGGCCGGATTAGCCTGTGGATGGTAAAATGCCGTGAAGATCAAAGTTATTCCGTAATTTGTAATCAAGGACATAAATTCCTTACTACGAAATTGTACTCCATTGTCGCATACTACCCATTTCGGAACTCCAAACACTAAAAATACTTGTTCCTTCTGAATTATTGTGACATTCTTTGATGTAGCAGTTCGAAGTGAAAAAAAAGGGGAAATTTGGTAAAATAATCTACAACCGTCAAAATGTAACCATAAATTCTTGAAGAGCGGGGAAGTGGCCCTATTAAATCGGTACTTAGAAGCTGCCAGGGTTCAGCAACATCCGTTCTGGAGACCAGAAAACCTGCCGTCGATTGCAGTTGTGGGTTTGTCGTTTGGCATATATGACACTATTTGACGTACTGAGCTACCCTCTTTTTCATGTCTGTCCAAAAATATCTCTGCGCAATCTTGTCGTAGGTCTTTTGCACACCACCATGGCCTCCTAGAACATCATCATGGAATTCTTTTAAAATCTTTTGATTTGTTTTTCAGTTGGTAGCACCTCCTTCCACCAATCCTCTTCGCTCTCGTATGTTTTTCGCCGCACATATTTAAGCATGGAATTTTTTTCTACCCGCCACCCTGGAAACTTATCTGGATTTTTCCTTATATCGTTGAATTGCTTATTATATATACCCCTCATTTTCACTATGGTTAGCAACTAGACAGACCTCGGTTACTGCCCTCGATAGTGCATCAGGCACAAGGGTTCTTCCCTTTCCTATGAAGAATACCGAATTGAAATTGTTGCAGACGAACTGGCCACCTGGCCAATCTACCCTGTGGATCTTTCAAATTATGCAACCATAGAAGAGAATGATGATCTGTGATCACGGTTAAGTGACTACCTTCTAAATAAGGCCTTAATTTTTCCACTGACCATATGACCGCTAAACATTCTCTTGTGGTTGGAGAAAAATTTTTCTCTGTTTTTGATAACGTTCGACTAAGGTAACATATAACTTTTTCCTCATCGTTTCTAAGTTTAAGTTAGAAGTTATAAGTTATAAGTTTTTCTTTTAATACTCTAAATGCCTGTTCACACTCCTCTGACCAGATAAAACGCCGCTTTTTCTTTGTAAGCGCAGTTATCGGAGATATTAAATCTTAAAAATTTGTATTAAACTTCCTATACCAGGATAGCATTCTACAAAATCGTCTCACGGCGGTGACTGAAGTTGGTCTCGGATATTCTACGTTGCTCTTAACCTTATCCGGATCTACATGAAGCCCTTGTTTATTAACTACAAAACCTAGATATTTAAGATCGCTGCGACAAAACTCACATTTTTCTCTGTTAAAAATCAAATCACCTCTTCTCAGTCACAAAAGAACCTCCTGTAAGATTTCTGTATGCTTTTCAAAAGTATCCCTAACAATAATAATATCGTCTAAGTACACAAATACGTTTGGTTCCAATTCTGGTCCTAACATTCTATCCATAAATCGCTGAAATATAGCCGGGTTATTGGATAATCCCATTGGAAGGAATCGTAAATGCTGTATAATGTCTAGAAAGTTCGGCCAACGGTATTTGAAAATACGCAGAACGAATATCAAGCGACGTCAGATATTTTGCATTTCGCAGCTTGTCGAGTATAGACGAGATATAAGGAATAGGGTACGATTCCCTTTTCGTTACGCTATTCAATTTTCGAAAATCTACTACAAAACGATACGATCAATCCGTCTTTTTAATGATCAGAATCGGTGAAGACCAAGCACTAGTTGATGGTTCGATTACACCGTTCGCTAACATTTCATTTACGGCCTCGCTAATGTGACCTTGCACGATAGGAGAAACTGGATAAAGCGCTGTTTGATCGGGCTAGAATCCGATTCAATTTCATGCTCAATCAGCGTCGTACAGCCTAAATTCTTCTGAATACCCCGAAAAGCTTTTTCCACTATGCTATCTAAAACACATTTCTGCTCGGTTGTCAAATGATTTTTATCTTCTAATACACAAATGTTAGGAGAGAAATCCCAAACTCGACTATTTAAGTCCATCCGGATTTTAAACTTTTCCTTAAAATCGGTTCCCAATATTAAGGTGTGCGGCTGGGATGACTAGAAGTTCGAAAAGGTATACTACTTCTTTCACAGCTACTGGCTTCTGTATTGCCCCTAACACCTCCATCTTGTTACCATTTGCCATTGTAATAAATTTGATCGAGGGACTAACTCGTAATGGGCAACCTTTAAAAAGATCTCATCCTAGACCTCCGATACCTGGTGGCTCCGGAATTCAACATTCCAAGCAAACTAATCCAATAGATTTTAATTGGTAAATATGGCCTTTTATCATTTTTCCTTGATGCTACTATATAATCACTTTAACTATATTGGTTAGTTTCAAAATTTTTGGGTTCATGGCGGACATCTTATTAAGCGTGCTCAATATTCCGTCTTTTATTGAGCCGGCATTGCGTGTCCCTGCGGATTGCAACGCTCGCTGCGTATGACACCTTCGGCATTACAGCCATAACACTTGACTGGTTGAGGCATTGGCTGGCAACATGACCGTTGCGCCGACAGCTAAAACACTGGATATGGTTTACGGCTTCCACTAATGGTGTATCTCAAGTTGAGAAGTTTTCGCAGGCGACATAGGACAAATCCGGTTCTAAAAGGGTTGCATGCTTGAGAGAGGGAAGGGTGGAATAAAAGGGGACTCAATTTCTTCTGATAATGCTCAACCTAACCATCTCATCGCACACTTTTCACCCAATCTACCAAACAAACCCAACATTACGCTAACAAATATGCCAATGCTTTCATTGCTAACCTGCGTTCGATGTTGAATTTCCTCCATAAGCCTTTCGTTATACGGGGGGTGTGGGGGGTGTTAAAACTCTTCCCTTAGCTTTTTGACAAATCCGTTCCAATGTTTAATAAATGGCTTATTAGCTCTTAACCAAATAAGTGCTTTTCCATCAACAGGTCTACCGCCGATTAATATAATGTATATTCAGAGCAGCCTCTACCCTCTCTCAACTCTTCCACACGTTCCAGAAAACAACTTACGGATTCTCCTGGTAGCCCTGACAATTTTACACCCCACTACTAAGCTACCGGGACCGTTTTTGTTGGTAACGAATCTCGTACCGTCTTAACTTCTCTGGCTGAGTCAATACCCGATACCGTACTAAGAGAATACCTAGCTATTGGCGCTATGCTCTGACCAAGTTGAACCTCCTGACCCCCGCTGTCTCCCGGTCCTGCACCCATAATAACTTAAATATTCACCGACACATTTTTTCTCTTCAATATTTGTAGTAGACATATGACTTAATCTCCTTAGTACCCAGTTTAATTTAGTATCTACTTTTTTTATATTCTGAAGAATTTTCATCCCCTCCGAAACTTCCTCAAAAATATCTTTTAACTTTTCTTTTACACAACTTTTTTCCTCCTCGAAAGAAAAAGGATAATCCGGCCAGAAAAAACTAGACTCCCTTTAAAGTGGACCGCAGCAACTTACGCATTTCATCCACCGTTTGTCCCAGACCTAACACTGCTAACTCATATCTAAGTGCATCTACTGTAAGTTTATTAATATCCATGATTGAAAAATGTAGCCTCCAACTATATCTACAAACAACAAAGAATTTTTTTTTAAAACAGCTTTTCTTTTTATCCTGAGGTTTTTTTTTAATTAGATTATTTTCTTAAAAAAAAAATTTATAAAAATAGGTATATTATAATGCGTTATCAATCAATACCCATATTTATTTTCGTAAACCTGCATTAAAGCAAGCTCTTGAAATGTTAAAGTATAACAAAGCAACTTTGTTCGTATGTATTATTCATTTAGTTATTTATTTAATGTTTTTTTTTTTTTTGCTGTTCAAAATAAGTGAATTATGGTTGAATTCAAAGGGCCCCACGTTGGGCGCCAAAAATGTTACGTTTTTAATTTTTTTTTCTCTCTCTTTTGATTTGCTGCAAAGAATTATAGGCAAAATCTCAGGGTCGGCTGTCTCGATCGTGATGGGTCGTGAGCCAAAATATGTTAAATAAAAAAGATTAATGAGCGCCACGCGATATCCTGAGATCCGCCCCTAGCGTGAAAACTATTGCGATTTTCCACGTAGGTTACAGCCTAATTTCGTAAAAAAAAACAACAAAGATCTTGATTTGTAAATCTTAACCATTTAATTTTTTTATTTTATTTTTATCCAGGAAACTAACGCTTAAAAACAAAACAAAATTAACAGAGTCCCATTACCCCAAAGTGCCACAACCGGTTGCTTCTCCTGGGTTTACAATGGCTATGACTCAATATTTATTGTCCTTCCAAATGAAAATACCCCTCTTACTTTAAATTCCCAAAATTATTTATCGTTTAGCTTACCCCCAAACTTTTTTCAACTTTAGCTCTCCGTATTATTAACGAATTTATTTTTGAATACTATTATCCCATTTCAACACCAAAAATAACGAAAGCTTTAAAAGAAAAGCTTGACAAAATATGATTGTTGTTTGCTTCTTTTTATAAAATGTATCTCTTTTTTCTTTTTTTTTTATAACCAAGGTGTTAAGCAACCACTTGGGAAAAAAACAAGTGGTGGCTTTGCCATAAAAAAAATATTAATGAAAAAAACATTGTACTCGCCGCGACCAGGGATTAAACCCTGGCCTCACGACTAATGGGCAAACACGTTACTGCTGCGCCAAACTCTTCATGGTTATTACAGTGGCTCGATGATACCTTGACCACCGCCGTAATGGTTGAACTAAAAGTGGTAACACGGAAAATGTGTATAATTTGTATGTGCACCAAAAAACTTCAGGATCGGATGTTATATAAAGAAACGGTAATATGGTTAATGGCCAGCGGATCCTTTTTTTCCTATATTAAAAATAAGTACCTGTTTTTCCTTTCCATATCTTTAATAATTTGCTCACGCTTAATTACTCGTTTAGCTTATTCCAGAATAAAATCCCACGAATTGTCCTTTTCCTGTCTATAATTAAGTTAAAACAAAATTTCTTTATATTTATTGTTCTTTTTTTTAATTCTATTAACTTCACCTTATGTTGCCACTAAATTCACCTAATTCTTAATCAATTCATTTATCACTTCTTCACCAAAAAACAACAACTCTCTTTTCTTTTCTTCTACAGCCTTTAACTTCTTTACTTCTCCATAAGCGATCACCGAATGACCGCTTCTTTTAAACAAGTCTTTAATTGAGGCTAGTCGCCTGATGATCATGCGGTACTCATGATCTTATTTTATGGTATTTATTCTATTCCTTCTTATATCTTATGGAACTTAGTTATTATTAAGTTTATTAGGTAGATTAGGAATATATATATATTACAAACAAGTTTTATTCCCGTTTTTCTCTACGTGTGTTTATTTCTATATTAAGCATTTAATTTCTTAAGTAAATCTGAAATGAATAGCTTTGCCGAAAAAATTTCTCGCAGCGGGGATCGAACCCACGTCCGCTGGTTGCCAGGCAAGTGCTTTACCCACTGAGCTAGCCGACTAGTTATTCCACTTTCGATTATCGGTGGTGGGGATCTTCAATTAGTGAAAACATCTACCGCTATCTATAATGTATGTAAATAAACATACGAGTAGTGAAAACTTCTCGCCAGCTAGACCAAATTGTAACTACCGCTATCGCAAAGAAATCAGCCAAAGTGGGTTTGACGATTGATGAGGGTAACACAAATTATATGCAGTCTACAAACAAGGGAGCGCGGCGTCTAGACTCCCACGTTTCATCCGGCAGCTATAACTTTGAGGTAGTCAAGGAGTTTGTATACCTTGGCAACGCCATTAATAACAAAAACGATGTCAGCCTGGAGATAAAGCAAAGTACAATAATTGCTAATAGGTGTTACTACGGGCTAAGTAAGCAACTAAGTTCCAGAGCTCTCTCTCGATCGACAAAACTAACACTCTACAAGACGCTCGTTCTACCTGCGCTTCTTTATGGGTAGTTTCGCAAACTGACGCAGCTGCTCTCGGGATGTTCGAGAGAAAAGTTCTTCGCAAAATCTTCGGTCCTGTTCGAGTCAGCGATGACTATTGCATCCGAATGAACCACGAGCTGTAATAGCTCTACGAAGGCATTGATGTAGTTCGGTGTATAACTGTGCAGCGACCACGCTGGCTGGGTCATGTCCATCGTATGGACGACGAAGCTCCAGCGTAAAAGGGGCTCGAAGCGAGAGTCGTTGATCAACGACGACGAGGGAGACCATGCCTCTGAGGGATGGATCAGGCCGAGAAGGCCCTAACCGCACTTGGTGTATCCGATTGGAGAAGGCGCGCGCAAAGCAGAGGCGCCTGGCGAGAGCTGATGACGTCGGCCGAAACCCGAACGCGGGTTGTTATGGCCACCTAAGTAAGTAGGTAATTCGAAATATAAAAAGAAAAGGTTTGTTTAAACTAAACAAATTAATAAAAATTAAAAAAAATCAAATTCGTTAAGAAATATTGCTTAATATTGCAAGCATTTTGCTAAAACAGAGTCGAGCATAGAGAAAATAAAAAAACTAATCCGGTCTTGGACCGCGCGGAATCAAAACAATTAAGGGCATAAGAGAGAAAAATTTTGTTGCAGAGAAAGAATTCCAAGTTTGATTGTACTGATATTGTTTAAAGCCAAACAAAAAAACCTATCGTCAGAGCGAAATGCGCGGAATTGAAACATTGCATCAAATTAACTGGAATACTCTGTTTAAAAGTATTACTAGTGATAACGCCCCGAAAATCTGGTGTAATTCCCTACTTTGCTTTGGAAATCACACCTTCTCATTCACATTGAAGAGAGTTCGTCTTTTTACCATTTTTCAACTTTAAACGCCCATATCTGCTAAACGCTCACTTTTAAAAAATCTAATATATTTTTGCTTACGTACACCTCAAGACCTTTCTAACGATGTATCCAATGTTGTAGCATTTGTAGATTTGCTGGATTAAGGGGACCCTTACAGGAATAAATATATAGATTAATAATGAAAAAAACTTACTTTTTAGATCAGCATCGGTGAGCTCAGCGACGACGATTGTATTGTTGTTGTGTATCCGTTTTGAAAATCTTTTAAGATGTTTAGGCTATATTATAGAGAACTTCAGTTAAGATAAATTCAATAGCGAATATACAAAATCGATGATACAAAAAAATTTAACTACGTTATCTTTACAATGTTTGCTTGGTTCAATTTTAAAAACATTAGTTAATTAAAAAAATATTTGAATTCATTTAAGAGAAATTTGTAATTTTAAGTAGATAATTTAAAGTTTATAATAAAATTAAAATTAGATGAAAAAAAATTATATTAAATTTTGATTTAAGTTTTAGACTATTTTAATGTCTAGATTTAAGTAAGAATTCATATTTATTTCAGATTCACTTACTTAGTTGGTCGTAACAACCCGTGTCCGGGTTTCAACCGACCTCATCAGCTCTCGCCAGGCGCCTCTGCTTTGCGCGCGCCTTCTCCAATCGGATACACCAAGTACGGTTAGGGCTTCCTCAGTCTGGTCCATCCATCGGAGGCATGGTCTCCCTCGTCGTCGTTGACCAGCGACCCTCGCCTCGAGCACCTTTTTCGCTGGAGCTTCGTCGTTCATACGATGGACATGACCCAGCCAGCGTAGTCGCTGCACAGTTATACGCCGAACCACGTCAATGTCATCGTAGAGCTCAAACAGCTCGTGGTTCATTCGGATGCGATAGTCATAGCCGACTCGAACAGGACCGAAGATTTTGCGAAGAACTTTTCTCTCGAACACCCCCAGAGCGGATGCGTCAGTTTGCGAAACTACCCATGCCTCAGCGCCATAAAGCAGCACAGGTAGAACGAGCGTCTTGTAGAGTGTTAGTTTTGTCGATCGAGAGAGGGCTCTGGAACTTAGTTGCTTACTGAGCCCGTAGTAGCACCTATTAGCAATTATTGTTCTTCGCTTTATCTCCAGGCTGATTTCATTTTTGGTATTAATGGCGGTGCCAAGGTAAACGAACTCCTTGACTACTTCAAAGTTATAGCTGCCGGATGAAACGTGGGAGTCTAAACGCCGAGCTCCCTTGTTTGCAGACAGCATATATTTTGTTTTGCCCTCATTTATCGTCAAACCCACATTGGCTGAGTCCTTTTCGATAGCGGCGAAAGCAACGGTAACATCTCTCTTGGTTCTGCCGACAATATCAATATCATCAGCGTACGCAAGGAGCTGGACGCCTTTGTAGAAAATGGTGCCATTACGATGCACACCGGCCATCGTACGATCCCCTCCATGATGATGTTAAAGAGATCGCAAGACAGTGGATCACCTTGCCTGAAACCTCTTTCGGTATTGAAGGTTTCGGAGAGGTCATTTCCTACCTTGACGGAGCTGCGTGTATTGCTCAACGTCATTCTGCAAAGTCTAATCAACTTTGCAGGTATACCGAACTCAGACATTGTTGCGTATAGGCAATCCCTTCTCGGGCTATCGAACGCAGCTTTAAAATCGACAAAGAGATGGTGTGTGTCAATTTGATTTTCGTGGGTTTTCTCCAGGATTTGTCGTAGCGTGAAAATCTGGTCTATGGTGGACTTACCAGGTCGAAAGCCACACTGATAAGGTCCAATCAGTGTTTTTGTAATCGGCTTTAATCTTTCACACAGTACGCTTGAGAGAACCTTATATGCGATGGAAATAAGACTGATACCTCTATAACTAGCGCAGATTGTAGGGTCTCCTTTCTTTAGTATAGGGCACAGTACACTGAGGTTCCAATCGTCGGGCATGCTTTCTGCTAGCCATATTTTGCTGATAAGCTGATGCATGCGCCTTATCAATTCATCGCCGCCGGTTTTAAACAATTCAGCTGACAGGCCGTCAGCACCCGCTGCTTTGTTGTTTTTGAGTCGTTGGATAGCAACTCGAACCTCTTCATGGCTAGGTGGTGGTACTTCCACTCCGTCATTGTTGATTGGTAGCTCTCCAAGGGCGGTATTGGTGGAATCGTCGCCAGTAAGTAAATTGGAGAAGTGCCGTCTCCACAATCTCAGCACACACTGCGTATCCGTATTCAGATCTCCATTTTCGTCTCTACAAGTGGATGCTCCGGGCTTGAAACCTTGGGTTAGACGCTTAACCTGTTGATAGAATTTTCGTGCATCCTTCTTGCTCTGGTATACCTCTAGTTCCTCACGCTTACGCTTTTCCTGCTCTCTTTTCTTGCGTCTGAAAAGGCGCCTCTCTTCCTTCCTCTTTTCGCGGTAGTTTTCTCGCACGGCTCGCGTTGCAGCTGACTGCAGCGTTTTTCTATATGCGGCGTTTTTTACTGCAGTCGCAATGCGACACTCCTGATCATACCATTGGTTCCGAGGTTGCGGGCGCCGGAAACCAATGACTTCTTCAGCGGCAGCGCGCATGGAGTGGGATATATGCGCCCAAAGTCCGCCGGCGTCGTCGGGTTCAGAGGTTGGTTGGTTGAGCTTAACCGAGAGTTGAGCGGAGTAGGCTTCGGCAGTCCGTTGTAATTGCAGCTTAGCGACATCTAGCTTTCGTTGCATTCCTGTGCGTATGTTCTTCGCATTGCATAATCGCATGCGGATCTTGGCTGCAACAAGATAATGGTCGGAGTCAATGTTGACCCCCCGAAATGTACGCACATCTAGAACACTAGAGGCATGCCTTCCGTCGATTACAACATGATCAATTTGGTTTAGCGTTTTTTGATCCGGGAACAGCCAGGTGGCCTTGTGGATGTCGAGGTGCTTAAATCTGGTGCTACTAACTACCATGTTTCGCGCCGCGGCGAAGTCGATCAGTCTTGGACCGTTGTTCGTGGAGGTCTCATGAAGACTGAACTGACCGACAGTGGGGCCAAAGATGCCTTCCCTTCCGACTTTCGCATTAAAATCGCCGAGGACTATTTTCACGTCATGGACCGGAAGGTGGTCGTATACGTCCTCAAGACTAGCGTAGGAAGCGGCTTTGACGGCTTCGTCCTTTTCCTCCGTCGGGGCGTGCGCGCAAATAAGGTTGATGGAGAAAAATTTCGCCTTGATGCGGATCGTGGCCAATCTTTCGTTCACAGGTGTGAACCGAGAAACAAGGTGGCGTAGTTTCCGGCTAACAACGAATCCACATCCTCTCCGCATGGCAGCTGTAGTAGATATCACGGTGTGCTTGTTTAGAGCAGCCTTGCCCTTTCCATCGCATTTCCTGGATGGCGGTGATGTCAGCCTTTATTGTTTTGAGGGCTTCCGCCAGTTGGATAATGGCACCTTCCCTATAAAGGGTTCGGACATTCCAGGTGCATATCCGTAAATCATTGTCCGTTTTTCGTTTGCGGTGGTCGTCAACGTAATTGGGGTTCTTATCCGAGGCTGGTTTAGTTTTCATTGGGCAGTAGTAATGTGGCGGGACCCAAACCCTGCGCAAATTCCATGTTTAAGGTCTATGGAGTGACCCGCCGCTCAAATTAGCCGTCAAACTGACGGATGCCAGTTTGCCGTTGTCCAGGGAACACCACGTGGAGGTTTGAGTCGACTTGAGACGATTTCGACATGGATAATGCTGGCCTCGCCAGATTGAGGCGGTCAGACACGTTGCCATGTGAAGGTTCGCCCCCTGTTCCCTATTTCAGATTTAGTTCAATCAAATATTATAAAATTTAAAAATTTAAATAAGAAAATTAACTTGAATAACTTGTATTTTTTAGATTGTCTAAAGATATGATATACGTGCAAGTTTTACAAAACAAAACAATTTTTTTGTTTGCTTAATGTGTACTTTAATGTTTTTATAATAAACATAAATTTTTTTAAACGATACCTGGCATTGCAAATTAAATTATAGTAAGTTGATCAACCGATTATTTTAAAAATATATGCAAAATTTCGAAAAACAAAAGCTATATACGCAATTTCCTCGAAACTAGTTTTTAAAACGGTTCGATAGATAACTCCAAATCTCTTGGTTCAATTTCAATAAATCTTAGTGAATTTTGTTCGTAATTTTGTCCTTTAAGCATCCCCGCTTATATATACAAAAAATAACGCGAAATAACTTGCGCCATAATTTTCAAAAAATCCCCCGTGGGTCGTGCTTAGGGGATATGCCTTATGGATGGTCTGTACTTTGATATCATAGAACATCATAGAATTTTCATTATTCTGTGTGAACGATCACGACAGCGTTCAGCTGGCCGAATTGCAAACTAGCATTTTCCTAAACTTTAGCTTAAGTGTCGGTTGTCTGTCGAACAGCGATAAGCTGGTCACAGGCAATGGATGCTCAAATTCTTTCACGTATTTTTCTAATTTTCAACGCCGCCGAACGCTCACACCAAATTTCATATTGTTTCAGCTTACGCAAATTTTGTATAGTTTTAACTCAAATAACTGTGTAGTTGTTTTTTTTCATTATTTAAATTGTTTCAAATAAAAACATTAAAAACTAACTCTTACAACCTTAAATATATGTCTAGTTTTAAATTCAATGATTTTATGTTTAGAAAAATAATTTTTAAATTTAGTTGTAAGCTATAAACTAGTTTTTGAGTTTTCAAACTGGTTTTTATGTTGTAAGTAGATATAAGTTGAAATTTAAGTTTTCCAATTTATTTTCTAAATTTACTTTAGAATTTGAATTTATAAATTTTGCACTTTTTTTATCCATTTTAGAATTACCAATTTTAGGCTTTAATATACATGTATGATTCCGTTGGTTTATATGAGAAACCTTTTGGTTCTTTATGGTACCTGATCGTGCTGGTGACGTATGTTTAGCGAGCGTCTGTGAGCATTTAGCTTAAGTTTTTGCGAGCGTGTGGAACGCTGTTATGCGAGGTGTTGAACGTTCTTCGTTGTCCACTTGAGCAGTGTCCTCACGAGAATCCTTGTTGATCCTTGAAAGTACTTAAGACTTTCAAGGACACTTAGAGGCGAAGCGACTTGCCGCAAGTAGATACAATTGCAGCCGAATTTGAGGGCGCTCAATAAGGTATACGATAAGGTATTGCGAACCCTGTCTTTGCGGTAACAAATATTCTTTGTGGTTTTTGGTGGAAATAATCAAATATAACGATTCTGGGACACTAGGTAATAAAACCCTTTGTTATAAAAAAAAAACAATAGTATTTCATAAGTAATTGCCTTACCAGCTAATCTCAAATTTTTCCAAAAAGATAATTATGCTTTAAAGCTTGTACAAATTTACTTTGCACTTTATTGAACATTTTAAACTGTACTTAACATAGCACTGCTTCAATAAGCGCTTGTTGCTTCATGCGTTGTTCGATTTTTAATGATCGCTGCCCAGATGTGATCCGCTAATGTTAAGCCGAATGTTTTAATGTGTTTACCAGGAGAGTTGGTTATTTGAGGCAACGGAACGATTGATCATGCGTTTTGCTACCTGCTACTAGCTTGCTATTTAGTTGGTCGCTATGACTTATTTTAACCCTAAACTTTTCATTACTTGTGGTTGTTATTAATTTATACGTTTATTTATAAATATTTATTTAACTTATGTTTATATTATTATTTTTATTTTAATATTTAAATTTTATTTATGCTATATGTAGTTATTTATGTACTTATTTGTTTAGTTTTTTATGAAATTGTTTATTTATTTCTTTATTTCTTTATTATATATAAATTTTTATTGTTTTTGTTTTCCTATATTATTATCTGTTTAGTTATAGATAACTTTAAACAGCTCACGCAAAATAACGAGAGGATTTGTTAAGCAATTGAATGCGCTACACAAGAAGAGGTAGTGTGTTGCGTGGGTATTTTGCTAATGAGCAAGTTACCTTCCCAGCGGTGAATACGCTGCTTGCCACTACGTAAGATACGTAAGGTGTTTATGTTGTTCTGAGGTGACCATTACACATTCCAATTTTTATCTTCCGTTTTTCACCTTTACTGCACTTTTGCGTCACGCTATTTAATTCTACATTGGCCATGATGACAAACACATGCAACGTTTTTCCAATTACTACTGACATTGGAAAGCATGGCAATCAGCGCTGCCAGCTCGCGGGGAATTCCCCGATTACCGGGGAATTTACTACCTGTCGGAGATTTGGGGAATTGGCTCCAATATGCGGGAAATTATAATACTTTTTCTATTTTTTTAATTAAAAGTTTAATCATGCTAATGTACATTTTTCCAAAATTAATTAGTGTTTTCACCTCTGAAAAATAATAAAAATTTATCGTTCTAACAATAAAAAATTTTCGGTTTGCAACACTGCTTAGTAATTGGCACCAGTAGCTCGTTTCTGTAACGCGAAACCAAGGTATATTCAACAAGGCAGTGTCGTCTCGGAGCGATGGGTACCGCAGCTGTCAAACACATGCAATATTATAATTTGCAAATTTTGTTTTTTGTTTTGTTTTTATTCGTAAAAACCTGGTTTTAACAGGTGCTGTACCCACCACAAGAGAGAATTTTAACTACCAACACAACCTTGTCTATTGACAATTTGACGTCACTCTGACGTATTTCTCACCTGCAATGTCTCTGTATGAATCTGAATCGATTTCTGTTCAATCCGGTTGTTTCAAATCGATAAGTTGTCACATGTTCCGATTTCATTTTAGTGGAAAAAGTGTCTTTCTAAAAAAGTGTCTCTGTAAGAAAAGTGAATCAATGAAAATATGTGCTTTTCTCTCTGACCCTGTGGCCGATTATATAAATCCGATTACCGATTTATATAAATGTTTATATAGTACAGTCATTTGGGGGGAAAAACGAGATTACCTGAAAAGTTTCCGGGAGTTCTGAAAATGGGTGCATTTTATAGATTTCGATGTGCTCTTTCCGAATTTCAACTTTGCCACCTCGTATTGTTGCCGCTCGCGCCGCACAGTATCGCGAGTGCGGACAAAAGTCGAAAAAAGATTTTTTGCTGCAATTTAAGAAAACTAAGTATACAGAATTACAGACAAGAGTCTTATTTTTTTAGGTCTTAAAGGATTTTACAATATCTTTTTAGTTGCAAGCATGCCATGCCCCTAAATGTGGCTCTGAAATGTCATGCAATTTCATTTCTCAGAGTTTAGTACTCTAGATTTCAAAACACATAGAAAATTTCAGTATTATGAATATGCAGTATTATTTTCATATTTCACATGATATAGCGTCAATTTTTGTTTTAGAAATGGTAGGAAGAAAAAAAAAGGTACTATCAGAAAAAGTCTGTATAACTTACAAAAAACATAGATATAAGATTCTTAGAAAGGTTAAAAAAAAAATTGTTTTCTAAATTTAAATTTAATTTTTTTGTATTCTTAAACAATGCTTTTTAAGTATTTTCTTAACATTTGGTTTTTAAAAACTCACAAACACAGAAACTATGAGCAATTTTCTAAAGCATGTTTGCGCTAAAATTCTAAAATTTGTATGGGAAAAATGCAATAATTTCAAAAAGTTTTAAACGTTAAAAAAGAACGTATTTAAACTATTTATATCTTTTAATATGTCTTTAATGAATGCTTCCTTACTATTTCCCAAAAAAGTTTGGCTGCGGCAGCCCAATAATAAGGAAGTTGTAAGTAGTTTTCTGGAGCATGTTTTTGGCAAAATGCTTAAATTTATATGGGAAAATTGAAAAAATTTCCAAAAGTTTACAACGCAAAAAATAACGTATTTTTATTTTTTGTAACTTTCACTAACTCTTTAACGAAAGCTTTCTGAAATTTTCTTGCGACAACTTAAAACATTAAGCAAACACCTATTGAAGAACGTAAATTGGCGATTTGTAATAAGATCATGTAATGCGATCTTAACATACGGAAAAGTTTCGCAGAAATTTCAAAAATTCCTAAAATGAATCGCAGCAATGAGTCGCAGTCATAAAACAATTAATCGCACTTCAAATAAAGTCATGAAAGGAGAATAATACGAAAACTTAATGAAAACCCTCGAATATCGGCAGCAAAAATTAACAATGACTTCAAAATATGCTCGCAGAAATACGTTAGTGGTTCAACGAACAGTTATTAAAAATATTTTTTTCGCCTTAGCAATCTTTTTCAATTAAAGTCATGTTGAAAACATTCACACAAAAGTGTTGAAAGTTAAAAAAATTTTATTGTTAATTATTTTTATGCAAATTTGATATCAAGGCTTAAAAAATATTTTTAATATCACTTTTTCTATGTGTAATTTCTATGGGTAATTGAATGTTTTTTAGTCATGGAATCAAATTTGCATAAAAAACATTTACAATAAAATTTCCTTAACTTTCAACACTTTCACAATACAATATGTATATTTTTAATATAAAAAATTTTTATTTTATTTGAAATACACTTTGCGGTGCTCCACTTTGGCGGTACGCAAAAACTAGTGATTTTACAAAAAAAAAGGTTATGACATGAATTGTAGGGAATTTCTCTAGTTTCTTTGGTACATATATGTTTTTATCGTGAAATGAGTTGAAAAGGCGATATTAGCAAAAAACTGTTTTTAGCCGCCATTTTGCCAATATGGCGGCGCAAGCGGAAACAATACGAAGTGGCACAGTTGAAATTCGGAAAGAGCACATCAGAATCTATAAAATGCACCCATTTTCAAAACTCCCGGAAAATTTTCCAAGTAAAACTACCAAATGATTGTACTAATAATGTTGCGTAAATATGAAGAAACAAGTACCCAACAAGCACCTTAAAAACAGACAATTTTGCTTTAGTTAAATTTTAACTGTTTATAATCTTGTTTGTTATAAAAAGTTTACATTATCAATGTAATGCGATTTAAAGATAATACCTATCAACATAAAAATTAGAAATTTAAGCAAAAATATATAAATATGTTAAAGCAATGCAAAAGTACCCGATTGCAAATATTTGTTTACTTTTCGTTGGAAACATTTTTAATGTTCGATATCGACTTGTGCATCTATGGCATCGACGTTGAAATCGGCGGCTAGTTAATTGATTAAGAAATGGCTAAAATATTCGCTTTGGAAAAACCAGTTTCTCATTCACATTAGAACGAGCTTTTCATCGCGGACCGATTTTTTAACGTTTTGAACGTACAGAAACATTAGTTCTCACTAAATCGGTAACTAAGCATCGAAACAGCATGGCGTCACACAAATCGGTAACTTGTCGATTTTTTTTTACAGGAACGAGCTTCAGTTATTATGTTGAAGCTTTAAATAAAATTAAAAAAATTTTCTGGCCAGTATGTAAGCATTTAAAAATGTTGTGAAATTATCCCAACCGATCTTGTTCGCCACAATCCCGAATGCATAAAAAAAATTTTAGTTGGCAACACCATTAACCATTTTGAATTTTTTAAATTGTGACATTAGATTCGAAGTCAGCGACCCCTAAACACTGTTAAACCATGTTAAAAACTCTTGAAAATACATTTTAGTAGATGGCATTACTGTTATAAAAAAAATTACAAAATTTTGGAAATCTGGCCGAATTCGGATTTAGCGACCCATTTTTACCTAGTCTTTGCTCCAGCACGGAATTCGTGAAAATAAAAAAGTTTAGGTGGCAACACCATTAACCATCTTGAATTTAAAAAATTCTGACAGTGTAAATTGCGACCGTCTAATTCTGCCATCGCATGTACAATTCCAATTTCCAATTTTTAAAATCTTAAATTCAATTTATGCACCGAATTGTTGTGCACATAACATTCGACTCATATCTTTATGAAGCATTAATCTTTTACAAATCCTTCATTCTGTTATGTTTGGTTTAGATTCGTTTGTCCGACGAATGCTTTCGGCTATCACTCGTTTCCAAACGAATGTGTTGAAAGTCGGTTTAAGACTATTTATGGCTATGGTGATAATTTCACTCGCTGTTATAGTTATGCAAACTACTGAACTCGACACCGAATGCACTATTGTTGTAGTATAAACGAATTAATCCGTGCAGAGGTTTAATATCTACTGACCCTATAACGATGAGCCAATTAACAGAAACGAAATATAAAATAAGTCAAGATGCATATCCAAGTATTTCTATGGTAAATTGATATCAATAAAAATAAATAAAATTCTCACCAAATTTTTTTCCTTTATACGATTATTCTCCTTGATATACCATTTATTTTTACGTAAATCCTTTTGAAATACTGCAATTGAAATAAAACCCTAAACGTTATCTATCTAAAATCTAAAAATACCATAAATAGTTTTAAATTGATTGAAGGCGGATCCAATATTGTTTCTGGAATGAAACATTTACAGGATGAACTTAATGGTTTTTTAATCGAAAACTTTACGAAATTTTATGGAACAAAAAGTATTTTGGAGCATTCAAAGAAAGGTGTGAATTTTCTACAATATTATTCACTACATATTATATTTACTACAAAACATATCTGGGTTTTGCAGTTTCGATCGTTTGGAGAAAAAAGAAATCATATTTATTTGTTTATATATTTCATTGATCTCATTTTATATCTCTTAATTTTAGTTTAATAATTCAAACATTTCCGTTGACAATATTTATTCTGTGAAATATTTCCGTTGAATAAATATATTCATGAATTTTCCTCAGATTTGATTTTTCTTTAGTACTTCGCTTTTGTACTTCTTTTTATTATGTGTACTAATTTTGTACTTCTTTAAAATATCGAAATCAATTCAAGTACGTCTTTTAGCTTAAAAAATGTTGGTCACATTGCGCATGTCAGATATTTTATTTTTGGTATTGAAAAATCTTTGTTTACTTAGTTTAATCACCAAATGTATGAACAAAATAATACAAAATTTTTTACATATAAAACAGAACTTTTAACTTTTAATTTTACTAACTATTAATTTTTTCTTATTCATAAAATAATTTGAAATTTGAATGCAGTTAAAAGTATAACATATAAATAATATGATGCATAATTCATTGCGTAACTTGTAATAGTTTTTTATAACTTGCTTTTTTTTTATTTTTTTATTTTAATCAAGACGATTTTTTATTTTTATAGAATTAGCACAAGTTTTTACTTGAAAATAGATTATAACAAGAATGGATTTTGAAATATTATAATTAATTGTTTTTTTTCGGGAAATTTTGGAAAAAGTCTGGGAATTTTTTTAAGATATGCGGGGAAACATAAAAAATGAGTTGGTATCCTTAAGGGGGTCTTCTCATTGAGCAACTTTTTTTTCGACTTTTTTTTTGCATTTATTTATAGCTTGGGTAGTTGTGAATATGCCCCTAAAATGATTTTTAGAAATTCGAAATACTTTAGAAGATACAGCCTTTTTTGTGAAGCAAGGTCTATTGCAAGGTCAAAATGAGCTATTTTTTTTCGACTCATTTTCGAACGAAGCGGCATAAAGTAACCACCGAATTCCGTTGAAAATGTTTATTGTTAGGTAAAAACGTGTTTGCACACATATTCATACAAACATACGAATACACATTTCTGCTTATTTTAGGGGTTGAAGCATTTTTTGAGTCCAGGTGTTCAACTGAAAGCATCATTTAGTTCAGTTTGTATCGAGTTGAGCAACAGACGCGTGCGCTTCAGTGAACGGAAAAGTAAATTTTTCATAAATTTATTGTGATTTTTGTAAAATGGATCGGAAAAGTAATAAAAAAAAAAAAAAGCGCCCAAGTGAGCGTCAGAATCGTGCTAAAAAACGCGGGTTTAGTGGAAATCAGCATCTTAGACCAGAGGATTCTGAATATACCAGTACATCGGCCAAGAAATTCAAGAATAACGAAGACGACGAAGTATCAATCAAAAACCATTTGAAGTATTGCATTCTCGAGTTCTGTTCTGTGTTTACCACGTTGTCAGCGTTGGTAATTTGTGCCTCATGCAAGCAAAAAATTGAGTTCTCAGAAGCCTCACCAAATGGAGTTGGATTTAAAATCGCTTTGAACTGCGCCTGCCCACGCACAACATATATTCCTTCGTCACCTATGATCGGAAAATCATATGAAATTAATCGACGCTTGGTTGTTGCCATGCGGCTTTTAGGGATTGGGCCAAAAGGTATAACCATGTTTTGTGGCCTCATGGACCTCGGACAAAGTTTGTCCAACAATCTGTACTATACTATCCTACAAAATTTGTACGTTGCTGGAAAAGCCATGTACGAACATGTCATTTCAAAAGCTATTGGAGAAGAAAAAGAGGCTATGATCGAAGCGAATCCAGAGTGCGATCCCACTTTATTTACTGTGTCGGGGGATGGGACTTGGAAGAAGCGTGGCTTTGCTTCCCTTTATGGTGTCACAACTTTGATTGCCAAGCATACCAAAAAAATTGTTGACACTGTTGTAAAATCTCGTCTGTGTAACAGCTGCAAATATTGGGAAGCCAAGAAGGAAGAAGAGCCAGAGGCTTACCAAATTTGGCTTGATACTCATGACGAAGAATGCACCATAAACCATGAAGGAAGCTCTGGGAAAATGGAGGTGGACGCTGTAATAGAGATGTTCTCCAGGTCGTTTGAAACACACGGCATAAAATATGTAAAGTATATCGGCGATGGTGATTCGCAGACCTTCAAAGGTGTATTAGATGTCGACCCCTATGACGGTGACCCTATAGTGGAAAAGAAAGAATGCATTGGGCATGTGCAGAAGCGAATGGGCACGCGACTTCGAAAAATAAAAAAATAAAATAAGGGCATTGGAGGCAAAGGTGCGGGCAAGCTCACCGACAAATTAATATCCGAGTTGACCACATATTATGGCCTTGCGATCCGCCGTCATCCTGACTCCGTGGAGGATATGAAAAAGGAAATTTGGGCCACTTTTTACCATAAGTGCTCCACCGATGATAAACCGCAACACCAAAATTGCCCCACCGGTGCGTCAAGCTGGTGCGCATGGCAGAAAGCAGCTGCTGAAGGTACGTTAGATAGCTTTCACCACACGTATGCACCTCTTGACAAGAAGGTGATGGAGGTAATAAAACCAGCTTACGAAGCGCTGTCGGCAGATAATTTACTTGAAAGATGCCTTGGATCTGAAACTCAGAATTCCAATGAGTCCTACAATTCTGTTCTTTGGTCACTTTCGCCCAAACACATCAACTCAGGCGCACGCACCATCGAAGTGGCCAATTTCATTGCAACGTGCCTCTTCAACGACGGTTTTATACCCATACTTAAAATTATGGGTTTGATGGGTATTGCGATTGGCAAAAACGCATACGAATACGCACTATCTCGCAATGAAGACAGATTGAACCGATCAGAGACTCGAGCTGCGGCATCATCAAAAGCTGGCAGAACGGCTCGCATAGCAGAGAGGGCAGCAGAAAGCAGTTTCTACGAAAAAGAGGAAGGTGGCCTGTATGGAGCTGGCATCGCCGACTAATATTTGTAAGTAAAAATTGCCAGCTCTTTAAAACTGCATTTAAACATTTATGATTTTTTTTTTTTCCCAAAAAAATTACTTCACACTTTAAACGCGTTTATCTCGACCCCACGTTTTTCGAACTGGCGGCCATGATATCTCCAGTTCAACTGAACCGATTTTCATGAAACAAAGTGGAATCGACGCAGAATTGTCATCATTCTCGGGTGAACCTCGACCATAATTTTAAAAAATTTTTTACTATTTTTTTTTACACTAAATTACAAAAAAAAAAACCCGAAATTGAAATTTTTTTTTTGAATGGCCGCCATTTTGTCAAAAAAAATCACAAAATTAAGCTTGAGGTTCACCCGAGAATTACATCTATACTGATTATAACCCCGTTTTTTTTTTCATTTCAGACGCTCCGGAGACCCGGAATCGTGGCCGCCGTGACGACACCTTTTTTTTCACCACCAACTTTGAAGTCTCATTACTTTTTGAACAGCCCACGTATCGAGGCAAAAAAAATTTTTTTATTTACTTTGAATCTTTTGTAATACAATAAATAAAAAAAGTTTTCAATTATTCTTTGCGTTTTTAAATAAGAATTTTTTTAAAAAGGGTCCAAAAAACGGGTTTTGAATGAGAAGACCGCCTGCCATGTCAATACTCAAAAACTGGGGATGTGATGGATGTCATTTTACGGATGCAGATACCAAAAAATGAAAAATGCGGATGCGGATGTAGATACGGTTTCAACATACAAAAGGAATTTTGCTTAGCATTTTGTAACGTGGCGTTGCAATTTTCCTCTTTCCATTGGAGAAATTTATATACACAGTACAAAACATGATTTAGGGACTCAATTCTGAGAACTGCACGTGAAAGTAGCCCCGAAAAGAAGAAGTTCTGCATCATTCGTTGTGTCAAGTTACATGCCATAATAATTTAATATCGATTTCAAGTTAGTAAGTATCGTATAGGGGAATTTGTCACGTTTTAGGCTCTTTTGTTTGACATAATTCGAGAATTACTAGTCCGATTTAGCTGAAACAAATTTAAAAAAATTAAGAATTACAATTCCTTTCATATAACGTTTCCCTACAAAAGCAACAGTTTCGCAGTTATAAATAAATGTTGAAGAAAAAAAATGTTTTGCCTGAAAATTAAATTTTTTTTTTTAATTCATAAAAAATCCAAAACTGAAAAAAGTGTCAAGTCCTATTACTTTCATGTAAAGTCACATAACCTATGAACAAAATGAGACATAGATCATGAAAATCGATGTACGCGTTTCGATTTTATTCACAATTAAGTAAAGGTATGAATTACAAAAATTTGCTCGAGATATGTACTTTGGAAAAAACGTTGATGACTTTTTTTATGATTCTCAGAATTAAAAAAGAAATAAGTAATAAACAAAAGGTTATTTCATTTTTATTATTGCGTTAGCAAACTAATAAACGATTATAAATGTGCGTGGATGCTAAATTCCTGTTCTTGTTTTTTATGGTAGGTACTCCGTTTAGTCAATTAAAGGGAAAAAAGGGACGTGCACTTTTTTAATGATGTGGATTATATCGCTGATGGATTATTAATGATGGATTATATCGCTGGCGACTGGAGTTTATTCATCGATAATTCAGTTTCAAGTTTGAAGGTTGTGCTTCCATTTCATTGGGATTCAGCACAACTATGAAGGAAACGTATGAAACATTGGGCGAAATATTGAAGAAAATCAAATAGAATGCACACAAATGGGAGATTTGTTGTGATCTGAAGGTTGTCAACATAATACAAGGCATTATATTAAAGGGCGGTTTTCCAAAATACTTCTGCTTTCTTTGTAATTGGGATTCACGATACACAGGGAATCAATATGAATGTAAAGATTGGAATGCAAGAACTCCCGAGCTGGAGAAATAATTAAAATTACGTAATAAACCTTTGATAAAGGATCTAAATGATATTTTGTTGCCATCGCTCCACATGAAATTAGGAATAGCTGGAAAATTCCTATTGAAATTGAAGTGGTAGTCAAAGATATTGAGGACGCCTATGACTGTTCAAATCCATCTTTCCAAAACTCAGTGAAGCTAAAATTAGAAACGGTACGTATCGTTGTCTGTATTTAAATATTGTCATATATAAAATTGTTCACTACGATATATTCGCATTACCAAACATTTTTTCGCTTTTTTTTATATTTAAAACAGGTATTCTCAATGGACCGTATATACAAAAATTAATGAAAAGCGAATCTTTCACAAATGTGCTTTCGAACCATTATAACCACCTATGTGCATGGGACGCATTGAAACAAGTCATCGAAGGCGTTTTAAGAAAGAACCGTGTACAGCGAGATGACATACAGACACGAGTGGACGACAAGTTGCTGTATTATTTTGAAAAAATCAATGCATCCATGACGTTAAAATAACATTTCATGCATTTCCACCTTGATAGCTTTTTGGCACAATTACCTCAGGAATCAGACGAACAAGGAGAGAGGTTCCACCAGGTAACCATGCCAATGGAAAAGCGTTTCAAAGGCAAAAAATTAGATGCATTGCTTGCGGAGTTTTGTTGGTGGAGTTCTAAAATTTTGCAGGTTGAAGATGAAAGCACCGAAGATTTTGGTGGACACACTGAACAAAACATGCCCTTGAATATTATGTTTATTTCGGATGATGATGCAGACTCAACATGAATATGAACAACCTACGAAGAAAAGAAGATCATCAGAACCACAAACGTCAACTTCAACGAGGATGGATAATAATTGAAAATGTTCTACATTTTGTTTTTATGCATAGATTACATATAAAAATGTCATATTTTCTGTGTAAGAATAGCTGTAATATGAATCGCAATTTTTATTTTCATGCAAAATAAAGTTTATAAAGAAAAAAACATATTTGTGGATTTGTAATCCAGTTATTGAGCAAAAAATGGAGCAAAATTAATGGGCGCATAGTTTAAGGGTGGCTATATACCTGATTCAGGTGTGCTTTATAAATTTTTCGAAACGTTCGAAACTCATAAATGTGGGTGGAATTTTTTTTATATCTAAGAATCACATTTATTAGAGTTTATTACTTTGGTACCGCAATCATAAAAATCAAATAACCTTTTGTTTATTCGTTTTTTTTTCTAATTCTGAGAATCATAAAAAAGTCATCAATGTTGTTTCCAAAGAGTTTTGAGCAAATTTTTGAAATTCATACCTTTACTTAATTGTGAATAAAAGCGAAACGCGTACATTGATTTTCATGATCTATGTCTCATTTTGTTCATAGGTTATGTGACTTTACGTGAAAGTAATAGGACTTGACACTTTTTCAGTTTTGGATTTTTTACGAATTTAAAAAAAAGTTTAATTTTCAGGCAAAAAATATTTTTTTTTTCTTCATACATTTACGAGTATTTATAACTGCGATATATGAACAGATTAAAGGAATTGTAATTCTTAATTTTTTAAATTTGTTTCAGCTAAATCGGACTAGTGGTTCTCGAATTATGTCAATTATGGTATTGGAATGTAACTTGGCAAAACGAATGATGCAGAACTTCTTCTTTTTGGGGCTACTTTCACGTGCAGTTCTCAGAATCGAGTCCCAAATCAATGAGCTGAAAAATGTGAAAAATGTGTTATTATTCATCAGAAATTGGAAAAAATAATAATAAAAAAAAAAATGTAAAAAAAAAAAAATATATATAATATATTGTGCGCCGTCCGGATTCCAACCTGGGCATTTTGCGTACAAGTCGGTCGCACTAACTGGTAGGCCACGGCCACCACAGCCTAGGAGAGTAATAACTTGAATAACTCATCTAAAAGTAAAAATAAAACAAACTCTGCCTACGCTAATAGATATATAATGGAATTGAGCGCAGGCAAAATTCACACATTTTCTCCAATGGTTGTTAATAATTAAATATATAGTTATGAATATTATAATTAGTATTAATTAATGGAGGTTAATAATAAAATATATAGGTGATAATATTATTATTTATCAATGAATGTTAATAATAAATTGGATAGTTATAAATATTATAAATTTATTAATGTACCTTGTAGTATACCTGTCTCAGTGTACTGTGCCCTATACTTAAGAAAGGAGACCCTACAATCTGCGCTAGTTATAGAGGTATCAGTCTTATATCCATCGCATATAAGGTTCTCTCAAGCGTACTGTGTGAAAGATTAAAGCCGATTACAAAAACACTGATTGGACCTAATCAGTGTGGCTTTCGACCTGGTAAGTCCACCATAGACCAGATTTTCACGCTACAACAAATCCTGGAGAAAACCCACGAAAATCAAATTGACACACACCATCTCTTTGTCGATTTTAAAGCTGCGTTCGATAGCCCGAGAAGGGATAGCCTATACGCAACAATGTCTGAGTTCGGTATACTTGCAAAATTGATAAGACTTTGCAGAATGACGTTGAGCAACACACGCAGCTCCGTCAAGGTAGGAAATGACCTCTCCGAAACCTTCAATACCGAAAGAGGTTTCAGGCAAGGCGATCCACTGTCTTACTAACAACGAAATACTAACAACGAAATCAGCCTGAAGATAAAGCGAAGAACAATAATTGCTAATAGTTGCTATTACGGGCTCAGTAAGCAACTAAGTTCCAGAGCCCTCTCTCGATCGACAAAACTAACACTCTACAAGACGCTCGTTCTACCTGTGCTGCTTTATGGCGCTGAGGCATGGGTAGTTTCGCAAACTGACGCAGCCACTCTGGCGGTGTTCGAGAGAAAAGTTCTTTTTTTTCGGTCCTGTTCGAGTCCGGCTATGCCTATCGCATCCGAATGAACCACGAGCTGTATGAGCTCTACGAAGACATTGACGTAGTTCGGCGTATAACTGTGCAGCGACTACGCTGGCTGGGTCATGTCCATCGTATGGACGACGAAGCTCCAGCGAAAAAGGTGCTCGAGGCGAGGGTCACTGGTCAACGACGACGAGGGAGACCATGCCTCCGATGGATGGACCAGGCAGAGGAAGCCCTAACCGCACTTGGTGTATCCGATTGGAGAAGGCGCGCGCAAAGCAGAGGCGCCTGGCGAGAGCTGATGAGGTCGGTCGAAATCCGGACACGGGTTGTTACGGCCACCTTAGTAAGTAAGTAGTATACCTGCATTTGCACATACACACCGACACACACTTTCATACCAGCTAGACCGACACACAAACCTGTGTACCAGATAGACCAACACACAAACCTGTGCATCAGATAGATCAACACACAAACCTGTGTATTAGATAGGCCGATACACAAACATGTGTAAGATAGGCAGACGCACCCACAACTATGTTAGAGTCGCTACGCAATTAGGTACCAACTGGCAGAAATCATTATTTATGATCGCATGATTCACAGATGGTTTTATCACCCCTATGAATAAATGACTGCCTGTTGGTCACTTGCATCAGCCTTCCGTTTAGGTAGTGCTCACCATGTGTGCATTGGACGTGGTATGAGGTGCGGACCAGTTCCTGGTCAATGGGCCTCAACCACAGCACACATCACAGCATTTCTAAGTAGTTTTGGCTGCATTGACAATTTGTCAGTGAAAATGCATATTGACTGCAGGTACGGATCAGATTCTGATCATTGTGCCGCAGTCTTTTATCTGACTAGCTGCAGGTGCGGATCAGATTCAGATCATTGTGCCGCAGTCTTTTATTTAGGGATTTTCTGGCTGGCTGGCTGCTGGCGCAGTCTTTTATTTAGGAATTTTCTGGCTGGCTGCAGGTGCGGATCAGATTCTGATCATTGAGCCGCAGTCTTTTCCTTCGCCCATGTCTGGCTGACTCCAGGTGTGGATCAGATTCTGATCATTGGGCCGCAGTATTGTGCACATGATCAGATTCTGATCATTGAGCCGCAGCACTATGCTCGTATTCTATCTGACTGCAGGTGCAGATCAGATTCTGATCATTGTGCTGCAGTCTTTAATTTAGGTTAAAACTGTCTGGCTGCAGGTGCGGATTAGATCCTGATTATTAGGCCGCAGTATTTAATACCACCGTTTTTATTATTGATTTTATATATACTAATGAGCCTTCCGTCTAGTTTATTCCAGTTTTTGCATTTTTACAACGATTCGAACACCAGAACTCTCGGTATTATGAACACCAGTAGATGAATACCGAATACCCGAAACTGATTACCTGATACTAGAATTAGTAATAACTGAGAGTGAAGAAAACCCGAAAATATTCGACATCCGACCAGCATCAGCTGACACTCTTAACCCTTTTACGGATACCCGAACACAACTGCTACTGACTGCCCGACCACCTTGCGCTGCAGAAGTATTATAATAAACGATTGATATTGTCCATAAAAACTAAGATTTAAATTATAAACTGCGTCTTATTACTTAACCAAAGTTTTGTGGCTCCTTTGGTAGATCCTGGAGTGACTGAGCTTACCTCAGCCTTTGACAAAACCACTGTTATAATTTAAACAAGTCACTCACACACCACCATGTTGCAAGCCAGAGCTTGTGGGGAATCATGAGCCACACCCAGAAAAATCTGGTTAATTTAACCAACTTTTTACTAAATTCCAGGTTAAAATTTGCCAACGTGAATCGTAAGGTTAAGATAACCACATGGCGGTCAGGTCAATTTAAACAGTTTTTGTGGCTTAATAAAACTGGCCAATATGGATATCTTACCCAAATTTTTAACAGTTTTTGTGGTTAAAAGAAAAAAACTTGAGTTTTTCTTTAATTGAGTTGTTTCAGTTCTCGAATCAATCTAAATCTTTATTTTTCAAAAAGAATCTTACAACTAGCTTATTGTAAGTACATAGTTCTTATTTTTCAATATAGTACCACAGAACTGCACAAGCTTACTTGAAGTTCAAGCTTTTTCAAGAAGGCAAGATTTAGACTGCTTACAAAAATTCCAAGCCGATACAAGTCATATCCCTGCTTTCTCGAGGCTTACTTTGTCGGGTAAGAAAGTTGAAAAGCTTGAAACGATCGGCAAAAGCTTAAAAGTTCGCAAGTATCCAATTAATTGAATTTAAAGTAAGTATCCAAAAAATACAATGAGCTTGTATAGGAAAAGCTTAAACGTATTAGGACTTTTTAGGGTTCTTTGGACTCCGTGGTAAGAAATTTAAGGGGGTAGCTGATTTCGGATCAGGTGTCAGAATTTAAATTTCAAGTTGGCGGAAAGTGTTGCCACCTGCATTTATTTGTATTTTCGCGACTTCTGGTAATTTTAAAATTCTGACAACGAATTTGATTTAGAATCTAATGTCAAAATTGTAAAATTTAAGATGGATGGCGTTGCCACATAAATATTTACCACAGTATTGCCATCTAATAAAATGTATTATTTAGAGTTTTAAATATCAATTAACAATATTAGGGAAGTCGCTGACTTCGAATCTGATGTCAGAATTTTAAAATTCAAGATGACTTATAGTGTTGCCACCCAAAATTTTATTTTTACGAATTCGGAGCTGAAGCGAACACTAGAATTCGTTGCGACAATTTCAAAATTGAAAAATTTTTCACAACAGTATTACCACCTACTAAAATGTATTTTTAAGAGTTTTAAACATCATATAACAGTGTTAAGGGGTCAATGACTTCGAATCTGATGTTTATGAATTTTAAAATTGAAGATTGTTAATAATGTCGCCACATAAAATGTTTTTATTTTCTCGAATTCGGTGCTGGACCAAACACTAGGAATGAATAAAACGACTGTTTTATGTTGTTGGAACGTTTGAAGCTATTTCGACAAACTCGAATCCTGATGAGAATAATTGCTATGCCCAAAAACAAGATTGCACCAATAGTTTCTACGATGATAGTCATTCAATGTTGATGCTTCTGAATTGATTTCCAGTTTGTGGACTCTGCTATCAACGGAATGACTGTTTCATTTAATATCTGAATGGGCTCCTGACTGCTAATTGTATCAGTGCTGATCATTGCCAATGGTTTGGAGTAGTGCATCACTGCTGAAATTTCTTCTTTAAGATGTGCCTCCAGTCTTATAAATTTTGACTGAATGATGCAATCAGGGGTAATGTGGATAATTCCAGTTCCATTTAAAACGACTTCTTCACGATTAACTACGCAAGTTATATCAAATGATGTTTGAATAGGTGTGGCAAATATCCATGCGTTGTGGGTCGACAATTCCTTTCAGATGGTGTTGCTCAGGCTAAAGTTTCGCGATGGACATCTTTTAAAAGACAGTGTCGATGTTATGAAATATTGCTGGCTGCAAAATGAGTGTTGTCGCGTTCCATTTTATGGCTTTACTGAGTTCTTCGTTAGATGATTCGAAATATCTGTGAGCATTTAAGTTAACACAGAACAGTGAAGTTGTCATTTGAACTTATTGGAAAACATTGTCATTTAGCTTTTCAGGTAAAGCGTTAATTTTTAAGAACTCGTAATCCTCGATATCGGTGATTGAAAAATATCCAGCTATTATAAACTCGGTTGAGGTTACAACAACATTGGGTTTATCCAGTGGCTCATTTAGAACTTCAAGACCTGTCCCCAACATTGTTGTACAATTTGCGATTATTTCAGTTGATTGGTGATGAGATATAAATTCATATAATGACTTCGTTGTAGATACGCATTCAGCAGCTTGTACTTTAACTCAACTTCTTTCATGTAGCTTATAGCCACCAAGTAAGCATTTAAAATATGAATGTTTACCTTATTGGCATCTGTTGACCAATACCATTTACCCATGCTATTAATTGCTTGTATTCCCTCATTAAGTTTTTTTGTGAAGTTGTTTGTTTTTGCATTTATTCTCACTTCTGTCTCATTAACAGCGACCATTGTTGATAACATAATCTTTGTATTGGTTTTAGCATTTTTGATAAGTTCTTTTTGATTTTTATCTAAAGACTCGATGTCGTGGTACACCTCGTCATTTACTCCAAATAAGGATGTCATTACCGTTCCAAGAATTTCTCTTTTTTGCCTGCGTCAAAATATATATTGAATCGGTTGAATATATTTTTCCATCCTTTTTTTTTAATGATGCACAAGTTCTTTCCTTCGCCGAGTTGCACAAATTTGACATTTTACTCATACAACGGCTACCTCGTTGGAAACAATGCCTCACTTTTCAGCAGTATTAGTTGACCCGGTTCTAAGTTATCTTTTTGATTTGTCCATTTATATAATCTTTATACCATCGATTGCAAATATCTTGTTTAATTTTTTGCACAAGATTCCAACGATTAAGGCCACCATCTACAGTGTTGATAACACTATCATTTGTACGTGTCAAGATGGCTGAACTAATTAAGAAATGTCCTGGCGTTAAGACATCAAGATCCTCCGTGTTGTTAGATAGTGCGCTGGATAGTTAGTGGATAGATAGTGGATAGCTGGATAGATAGTGGACTGGTCGTGAATTCAGTTTTCCTTCTATTTGCACAAGTATTGTATTCATTTCTTCATAAGTTAATTTATGCTCTTCAACATTTCGATTAAGGTGATATTTAATTGATTTTACTCCCAAAACCCTCCGAAATGTGGTGAGCCAGTTGGAATAAAATCTATTGTTGAGTGCCTTTACAGTTTGAGTCCCTCTTATGATCCAAAATTTGTTTTGAGTATAGTTGAGTGTCAGTTTTCAAACAAATGTTCTTGATTGATGACGAGCTTTGTTAGTAAGCATGCGTTGGATAAAATCATTGGATGGTTTTTGATCAGTTGGCAGATTTGAGTGACGCATTCTTCCACCAACTCTTAAAATGCCATCTGCATCAACGAATGGGTTCATTGAATAAAGTGAATTACTTTTCTTTAACTGTGTGAGCATTAGATATTTTTTTCTCTTTCTCAAAACAGGATTGAGCGCACCTTACCAACATCTTTCAATCTCCTCAAATTTCAAAAAGCCAACAATTCTTGCAGACTTATTGCTTTTAACATTGTATGCAAACCTTAAACAGTATGCTGTCACTCGATAAAGTTTGTTTAGTGAGGAGAATCTTGCTGTCAGTTCCTCCGTTTCCCTGACATTCACAATTGCACAAGTAACCATTTCCGAGATTTTGGTAGCTCGCTGATAGTGTATTCATCCATGGGCCACTATTGCTTTCATCACATCTAACCATTGCGGTCCACACCACCATAAGGAGTTGTTGAGAAGGTTATCTTCCAAATGTTCCTCGAGATGGAATGCTTGCAGGATTATCTTTCTCTGGTATGAAGCGTAATGAATGACACTCTGTTATCCACAAACGTTGTCCATTTTACGGGATGTTGCTTTAGCCATCCTAGTACTATTTTTGAATCTGACATTAAAACCATTTTGTCATACTGAATGTCGGAGCCATCTTTTATGTACTTTATTAATCGTTTCAATATCGTCACTGCGCACAGTTCAAGCCTGGCCAGTTGCTCTTGTTTCACTGGAGCCACCTTTGTCTTCGTATCACTCTGCTTGTAAATCTGTTGGAACTTCCTGATCCCAATCCACTCCTCGACGCCACTTTTGAATCATAATCTTTGCCTTGATGATGACTGGCGACAACCAAGCAAATGGATCGAATAATTTAGATCTTAGATAGATCTCTTAGTGGTTTTTGAACTGAAAGATTCCGTGTTTACTTTAAAGTTGAATTCATCAGTTTTGGAACACTATTTAATGCCCAGAATTTAAGCCGTGTTACTTTCATTGAAGTCTATATTGGATTGCATTTCCACATCTTCTTTCGGTAGGTTTTGAATTAGTTCTTTCCTATTTGAAAACATTGAATAAGTTCTTGTTGCAAATTTTTTCCTTCTTCGACAGGGTTGTCACCTGCTAAACAGTCATCCACATAAAAATGCTTAGAAAGGGTTTTATATGCTATTAAGTAGTTCAGTTTTTCATGGTCTATTTCTTTCGATTCTGAAAATCAAGGGTCCGCCAGTTGTAATCCTTTTGTGTGGCCGTTTATATTCAAATTCTTAATGTGGCAGCATTGAAGTGATCCTTGGTATGACAATGGCTTCGATTTGACAAGTTTGGGTTTCATCATGTATAGATTGTACTATAATTGTGTATCTTGCTACCACTTTAGTTGCTTGGCCATTAATTCCATTGACCTGTGTTTCACATTTCATCAGAGGAATCTTTAATCTTTAAGCTAGTTGCTCCGTCACCACACATGATTGCGATCCCTGATCAATGAGTGCCCTTACTGGCTTTATTTGAGCTTTCACATTAATATTAACCATAGCCAACCAAATAGTTTGTTCCCGATCTCTGGTTGTTGCAGCTACTTCTGTAACGTGAAATGGCTTCGCTGCTGCATTAGTTTATAATTTTTGACACTTTTAGCCACCTCTACTCTGTCCATATGTAACAAAGAATTATGCTTCATGCCCGCTCCGAAAACAATCGAAGCATATCTGCGCTTGCTTAACTTTATTGCGCCGCTCTTGTAATTTCATACCTGCCAATTTCTTGCATAAATACAGTTGGTGATCATCTCCACATGCAATGCATGCAGCCTTCACTAACGTTGTTACATGAGTCTTATTGTAGTTTCGATCATTTCTATGATCTCTGTTTATATCTCTGCTATTTTCTTTATTATTTTCGAGTGATCTGAATCTTGCTTCGATAAACTCGAAAAGATAGTAAAATTTTGGTATATCTGTTGACGATCCTTTCGACTGCTGATATAACTTTCGGGTTTCGGTAATTTCGGTCAAATTTCGGTAATAAAAGGTTGATGATTAACGGGCCCCATGACTTGACATCTACTCCTAAATTTTCAATGCCGTATAGAATATCCTTTGTTGAATCCATTAATGTCTTGAGGTCGAAGACATTTTCGGCTCATATAGCTCTTTGGCCCAGCAATTTTTGAATGTAATTGTTGTGCAGTGCTGAAGGATTTTGAAAACGTTTTCTCAGTATTTCAATTGCGGCTGTATAATTCCCAGCTGATGTCATCAAATGGCCAATAATTCTTGACGCTTCCCCTCGAGGATTGCTCTTTAAATAAGCATTTTTCTATATCGCTGAGCTCCTTATGTACATGAATCAACCTAACGTATAACTCCCAAAATTATCACATTTTCCACTCCTCACATTTTCCACTAAACACCGGAATGCTTACTGTCGGTATCTTAATTTTTCGCTTTGCAACATTTCTTGTTTCAGCAACTTCACTTGATGATATGGTCTCCTACCTCCAAGGCACTCAGCTCGTTGGCCTGCATGTACGTCTCTTCGTGTTCATGGTCTTCATGATCATCATTAATCTATGTAATCTTACTCCAACAATCCTTTAACTGTTCAGCTTTAAATTTTCGGAACATGGCACTTTTCCTAACATCTATTGAATTTAAGACTTTTACAAAATTTTCTTTGAGTATGTCCAAGCGTCGTATTTTTATATGCTGATCATTTTAGCTATAATTGCATTCAACTTTTTGGTTCCATCTGCTTGTAGCAAATTTTCTACTTCAGGCTTATCTGAGCTAAATCCGTTCTGTAGCTGCTTTGTCTAAGTTCCTTGCAGAAGTTGAGTTATCTCATATCGAAATACTGATTTCATTTGTTCGTATTTCTTTTCCACTTGCATGAAAAAAATTTTCACAATATAATCACGTTTTGGAAATTCTCGTTCATACTCGTATAGAAGTCCATTATTTATCTGGAAGTCCATCCAGAAATTATCCAATGCATCTAATCATTTCTGGAAATATTGTTGATTTTTCCTTGTAGCGAAGTCCGCTTTGAAGTTTGCTGACAAAAGGTGAATCTCTTGTTACGACGCACAGTGTGACGAGCCCATATAGCAATGGGACAAAAATAGAAGGAATCATGAAATTTTGTGAGAATGAGTTTTACGGTAAAGGAATTATTCTCACTTTTTTTTTTTTAATTATTCTCACTTTTTTTTTTTTTAATTATTCTCACTCAATTTTGTTTAAATCGGATGCATAATACGCCCAGCTCCCTTATAACCGAAAAGGGTAATCTGGTATATTTCCCTCAAAAATTATCGCAGATCAAAAAAATTTGGTAGGCTTAGATATTTTATAGCAACCAATTACTGATATAAAAATGAATTAATTTGGCCGACTATTACGCTCACCTCCTATATAACCGAAAGGGGTAATCTGGTATATTTACCAAAATAATTATCCCAAACCAATAAAATTTGGTAGACGTAGTTATTTTGCAGCAACAAATAATTTATGTAAAAATGAATTCAATCGGCCCACTATATCGCCCACCTCCCATATAACCGAAATCGGTAATCTGGTGTATACACCAAAAAAATCATTCCAGATCAATAAAATTTGGCAGGCGTAGTTATTTTGCAGCAACAAATAATTGATGTATAAATAAATTTTATCGGCCGACTATTATGCCCACCTCGCATATTACGACCACCACCCATATAACCGAAATCGATAATATGGTATATATACCAAAAAAATTATAACAGATCAATAAAGCATGGTAGGTATAGTTATTTTATAGCAAAGGTGTATAGTCAATATTTTGTAATTTCAGTTTCGTTATTTCAATTTTAGGTGTGGATTGTGAAAAGAATAATGGGTTTATTAAATACCTTAATACACCGTTAAAAGGGTTATTTACTTTTTTTCAAATGGTTGTAAAATTATTTATCCAACTTATTATGTTTGATGAGTTTTATAGGGTTATAAGTACTTATTAGCTTAGGTAACTCCAGGAATTAAATCAGAAGTCGCTATCTTAAAACTTTTTATAAATTCATCTTTATTTTCTTTTGTTATTCTTTACATAAATAATTAAAATAAATAAGAAATTAAATAATTAAAAATTAATATAAAAAGAAAATTTATTCGCTTTCAATTTCATCAGATGAGCTTTCAGAAACATAATTTTCTAAGCCTCTGCAATAATTTTCGTTTTCATTTTGTAAAACGAATTCGGAAATATCATCATAAATGTGATGTTTCCTTTCATCTATTTTGCGTTTCGAGGCAATTAAAGGTTCTGTGCATAGAAGCAGCACAGCGAGAAGGTCCCTGTTTGAGGTTTCTCTTGATATTTTACGGGTGTGATTCATTCGATACCTCCTAAATTCTTTATGAGAAGCTTCCAACGCATCTTCTGAAAGCAGTCCAATTGGTAAATCGAAATTTTTGATTATTTGATCCGCATGCACTAAAATTTTATGGACTGTCATGGGCATGTAGTACCAAGAGTATTTTTCAATATATATTTTAAATGTTTCGTTAAGCAATTGCTTAAAAGGCGATTGGACTATAACCTTACCACTAGAAAGTGTTCGCAATATCAAGCTAAAATTTTGTATAAGCTTGATATCTACGCCAGTTATAGAAGCAAACAGTTCAGAATTAGAAAAAGCCTTTCTGGCTGTGTTACCATCATTTGATGTCCCATAACCTGTTTTTACTTTATCAACTGTCAAGCCCATCTGTTGCTTGAATTCCTTTTGAATTCTAAGCTTTGTTTCATTAAAAATGGTTTTGTTGGAATCAGAAACTCTCCAGCATTTAATTTCCATTCTATATGCAATATGCAGCAAGCACTCAAAAATCTTAATCCACGCATGTAATGTGGACAAACCGTACATAAAATATTTTTCTTCTACTGCTCTGGACATAACATGAAAAGAGTTCATTACGGATGGAGTTGCAACGCAAAGAAAACAAGTACTTGCGGATCGATTTTCTGCCAGTACATTTGTTACTGCACCATCTACCATCGTTAAATTCATTTTATAAGTAACTTCAATTTTGTAGTTATTAACTTCAGCTGTAAATTTAGATAGTCTCTGTATTTGTTGTGCTATATCCTTTTCAGTTTGAAGTATTAATGACCGATTTTCTTTCATAAAAATGAATTTAATTGGCCGGCAGTATAACACTGAAGAGGGTTTCACATTAGTCCATATTTGGTTTTGGGTGCTATTCTCAAATATTTTAAGAGGCACTAAAGCAACAATAAAAAGAAACTCATCGGTACTGTTTTCATTGGAGAATACCTGTTTGTATGTGCTATGTCCCGAACTGCCATCGAAACCCCATTTACACTCTAAAGTTACCTCCATAATTCTGTTAACTTCACTTAATTCCAATAAGCTTGAAGCAGTCTTACAAAGCAAGTTTTGTAAAGGAACTTCCGCTGAAATATCAGATGTTATGAAAGGCTTTGGTAGATAACAATTTTTAGCTTTCTTTAAAGCATAATAGCTTGGAAAAAAGTCCTTATGAATAGCATTTACTATTGACCGCAAAACGTTGTACTTTCGAACGGAAAGATTCAAATCATAGTATAACGCAAGAGCATCACTTATTGATAAATGCGTATTACACCTTTCACAGTCCTTTTTCAACACTTTAGCCGCGTGTTGGATTTTATCAGGTGAGTTTGAATCAATCAAATTTTGAACCATTCGTCGTTTTGTCTTTTCAGACCCTTCTTCATATGACACCTTTCTTCTTCCTCTGACAGATGTAGGAACTACGGAAGCTCCCCTGCTTGTGCTTGGTTCCTAAATTTAAAACATATATATACATGTATTTTCTGGGGATTATAAATAATGAAATATCCATATCCAATAACATTTCAATGCCTTCAATGCTTACAGATATTGAGGCAATTGAGTATCATTCTATGATCTTAATATCGCTCATTTGCGTGAAGAACGCCATAACTAAAAAAAAACCATTCTGCAGAAAACGCGTTTAAAGTTTTCAATTTACTCCAGCCTTGCAGGAAAGAAATTATTTGTTTTTATTCTCACGCGGAGAGTATCCATTATTTTTACACAATATGTAACATGATGTAGAGAATAATTCTGCATCTTTAACTCAAAAATTGCATTTTTTGTGTTATGACGTTCTTCACGAAAATGAGCGATAAAATTTGGCTGTCGCTTGCTTGTCTCAGGACCAACCTAACTCGAAATTGCGATTTCAACAAAAACAACATCTCTAATTTTACCAAAGTTACCTCTTCAATACGTGGTTGATGTTGACTTGTAGCTCTGTTTGCACCATGAACCTATTGAAAAATTAATTATAACATTATAAAAATTAATTAAAACAAAACAAACTCACCGAACTTTTTTTTAACACCGGTGTAAAAATTGCTTTTAACCATACGGAATTGCTGGATTCAAATCTTGACCTGTGTCGCTGGCTGCGAGACCACAAGGCTGCAAACTTAGCTTGTATCAATCTCACTTGTTTATCGAGTTCATCCAAATCCAAATCCATACCATTCTCTGTTCTGTTTTTTATAAAACTTATTATCTTCACTGTGGTTTCCTTAAAATCAGAAGCTCTCGATTTCATCCACTCATCAAAAATTTCAATTATTTGAATTGGATGAGACACTAAGAGATTAAATATTTTTGTTACGTGCCCGCTCTTAATTATAATAATAATTTGCTTACTTTTAAAAAATTCCTTAATAAATTTATGTTTATTTATTGGTTTTATTTACTAAATTTAGTTTGTTGCTTTTTCACTTGTTTTTTTGCTTTGCTTTGTCTTTTATTTTAAAGACAACGGTTGTTTTAGTTATTAAAAGGTTAAGCCTGAACGAATCTTTTTATGCCGTACGAAGCATTGCAAAAAAATTATTACATTCCTTTATTAGGGTTATGGCATTTTAATTAAAAATTAAATATATAAAATAAATGTTTTTTATTAAATAATTATATATAAAGCAAATAATTTGGTAATATAATAAACAATTTGTATTCATATTAATGCCATCAAACATAGTTATAAATGTAAGCAATAATTTAATATGCCACATTAACAAGTGTAGGGTAAGAATAATGTAGAGCATTGCCAGAAACAAAAAGATAAACTTTTAATATCTTTAATAACTCTTTTCGTATCTACATTTTTAACGAAACATGTGTCCAGAGAATTTTTTCAACCGAGTTTGTTAAATTACTTTTCATTCTTACGAAGGTACCGCCAAAATTTTAGGACCGTTTAAATAAAGTGTTCTTTTAATACATACTTGAAAAAAATATCAAATAGGAAGTTGTTTTTCGCTTCAAACTTTGGGAAAAATTTGTTTTTTTTTTCATACAAATTGGCGTTTTTTTTGCTAAAACATGGTCCAGTAAAATGGCCATAACTTCTTTATTATTACGAACGCGCAGCCAATTTTTTGAAACAGGTTAAACAAAGTGTTCTTCAAAAACATACTTGAAAATAAAAAATATTAAAAATGACGGTTTTTGGGTTTTTCATTTCAAACTTTTGGAAAAATTTGTCTTTTTTTCATACAAATTGGCGTTTTTTTCCTAAAACATGGTCCAGAAAAATAGCCATAACTTCTTTATTATTACGAACGCGCAGCCAATTTTTAGCGAACAGTTTAAATAAAGTGTTCTTAAAAAACATACTTGAAAATAAAAAAAATTAAAAATGACGGTTTTTGGGTTTTTTCTTTCAAACTTTTGGAAAAATTTGTTTTTTTTCATACAAATTAGCGTTTTTTTGCTAAAACATGGTCCAAGAAAACGGCTATAACTTCTTTGTTTCTTTATAAATGTAACTGAAATTCAAGGAAAATGTTGAAAATAGATTAATTTTACATATTCTTAAATTAAAAATAATAAAAAAATTATATGCTCTTTTGTCTAGTAACTCAAACTTGTGACTTTTAAAGCTTTCAAGGACCTTTTTCCCCATACTAATTTTTTTTTTTTAGCAATGATAAACAAACTGTTTTCAGCCAAAACATTTAAAAATATATCTAAAACAAAGTTCTGGGTATTAATTACATTAAAATTTTTGCGTAACGAAAAAGTATGCAGTACTAAACTGTAATAAATGAAATTTCATGAAATTTTCGAACCAACTTTGGAGGTGTGGCATTTCTACATCTAAAAACATATCGTAAAATCTTTTTAAATTCACATTATTTGGAGTTTTTTCTATAATTCTGCATATTTAGTTTTTCAAAATTATGATTTTACTTCTTCCGTTAATTTTGTCCACACTCGTCACACTGTGCGACGCTTGATGATTTCCTCAAAATCTCCCATTATGGTGAATTATAATTATTGTAGATTTTTACTTAAAACTTTTCCGTTATCTAAGCTATGGTACGCTTGTAAAAACACTTTACCGTTATTAAAGCTACGGTACGTTTGTAAAATAAACTTGCCTGTTATCTAAGCTACGGTGCGCTTATCCACTACTTGAAGGAACAATGATTAAAACGAATGTTTTATTACGTGATTATAAACACATATCAACTTCATCAAGGGGGTAATTGTTTATTAATACCTTAATAGCTTATAAATTAAAGTTTATAAAGGAAAACACTTAACTAACTAAGCAGTTTGGGTGGCAAGTAAGTCACACAAACTGTGGTTGACCCATATTTAAATAATTGCTACCTAAACATAAATATTACAAAATTAACTTTACAAAACTGACCCATATTTAATTATTGCTAGTCAAAGATTGCAAAGTCAATTATTGAGAAATTAATAATGCGCTAGTTATAGAGGTATCAGTCTTATATCCATCGCATATAAGGTTCTCTCAAGCGTACTGTGTGAAAGATTAAAGCCGATTACAAAAACACTGATTGGACCTAATCAGTGTGGCTTTCGACCTGGTAAGTCCACCATAGACCAGATTTTCACGCTACAACAAATCCTGGAGAAAACCCACGAAAATCAAATTGACACACACCATCTCTTTGTCGATTTTAAAGCTGCGTTCGATAGCCCGAGAAGGGATAGCCTATACGCAACAATGTCTGAGTTCGGTATACTTGCAAAATTGATAAGACTTTGCAGAATGACGTTGAGCAACACACGCAGCTCCGTCAAGGTAGGAAATGACCTCTCCGAAACCTTCAATACCGAAAGAGGTTTCAGGCAAGGCGATCCACTGTCTTACTAACAACGAAATACTAACAACGAAATCAGCCTGAAGATAAAGCGAAGAACAATAATTGCTAATAGTTGCTATTACGGGCTCAGTAAGCAACTAAGTTCCAGAGCCCTCTCTCGATCGACAAAACTAACACTCTACAAGACGCTCGTTCTACCTGTGCTGCTTTATGGCGCTGAGGCATGGGTAGTTTCGCAAACTGACGCAGCCACTCTGGCGGTGTTCGAGAGAAAAGTTCTTTTTTTTCGGTCCTGTTCGAGTCCGGCTATGCCTATCGCATCCGAATGAACCACGAGCTGTATGAGCTCTACGAAGACATTGACGTAGTTCGGCGTATAACTGTGCAGCGACTACGCTGGCTGGGTCATGTCCATCGTATGGACGACGAAGCTCCAGCGAAAAAGGTGCTCGAGGCGAGGGTCACTGGTCAACGACGACGAGGGAGACCATGCCTCCGATGGATGGACCAGGCAGAGGAAGCCCTAACCGCACTTGGTGTATCCGATTGGAGAAGGCGCGCGCAAAGCAGAGGCGCCTGGCGAGAGCTGATGAGGTCGGTCGAAATCCGGACACGGGTTGTTACGGCCACCTTAGTAAGTAAGTAGTATACCTGCATTTGCACATACACACCGACACACACTTTCATACCAGCTAGACCGACACACAAACCTGTGTACCAGATAGACCAACACACAAACCTGTGCATCAGATAGATCAACACACAAACCTGTGTATTAGATAGGCCGATACACAAACATGTGTAAGATAGGCAGACGCACCCACAACTATGTTAGAGTCGCTACGCAATTAGGTACCAACTGGCAGAAATCATTATTTATGATCGCATGATTCACAGATGGTTTTATCACCCCTATGAATAAATGACTGCCTGTTGGTCACTTGCATCAGCCTTCCGTTTAGGTAGTGCTCACCATGTGTGCATTGGACGTGGTATGAGGTGCGGACCAGTTCCTGGTCAATGGGCCTCAACCACAGCACACATCACAGCATTTCTAAGTAGTTTTGGCTGCATTGACAATTTGTCAGTGAAAATGCATATTGACTGCAGGTACGGATCAGATTCTGATCATTGTGCCGCAGTCTTTTATCTGACTAGCTGCAGGTGCGGATCAGATTCAGATCATTGTGCCGCAGTCTTTTATTTAGGGATTTTCTGGCTGGCTGGCTGCTGGCGCAGTCTTTTATTTAGGAATTTTCTGGCTGGCTGCAGGTGCGGATCAGATTCTGATCATTGAGCCGCAGTCTTTTCCTTCGCCCATGTCTGGCTGACTCCAGGTGTGGATCAGATTCTGATCATTGGGCCGCAGTATTGTGCACATGATCAGATTCTGATCATTGAGCCGCAGCACTATGCTCGTATTCTATCTGACTGCAGGTGCAGATCAGATTCTGATCATTGTGCTGCAGTCTTTAATTTAGGTTAAAACTGTCTGGCTGCAGGTGCGGATTAGATCCTGATTATTAGGCCGCAGTATTTAATACCACCGTTTTTATTATTGATTTTATATATACTAATGAGCCTTCCGTCTAGTTTATTCCAGTTTTTGCATTTTTACAACGATTCGAACACCAGAACTCTCGGTATTATGAACACCAGTAGATGAATACCGAATACCCGAAACTGATTACCTGATACTAGAATTAGTAATAACTGAGAGTGAAGAAAACCCGAAAATATTCGACATCCGACCAGCATCAGCTGACACTCTTAACCCTTTTACGGATACCCGAACACAACTGCTACTGACTGCCCGACCACCTTGCGCTGCAGAAGTATTATAATAAACGATTGATATTGTCCATAAAAACTAAGATTTAAATTATAAACTGCGTCTTATTACTTAACCAAAGTTTTGTGGCTCCTTTGGTAGATCCTGGAGTGACTGAGCTTACCTCAGCCTTTGACAAAACCACTGTTATAATTTAAACAAGTCACTCACACACCACCATGTTGCAAGCCAGAGCTTGTGGGGAATCATGAGCCACACCCAGAAAAATCTGGTTAATTTAACCAACTTTTTACTAAATTCCAGGTTAAAATTTGCCAACGTGAATCGTAAGGTTAAGATAACCACATGGCGGTCAGGTCAATTTAAACAGTTTTTGTGGCTTAATAAAACTGGCCAATATGGATATCTTACCCAAATTTTTAACAGTTTTTGTGGTTAAAAGAAAAAAACTTGAGTTTTTCTTTAATTGAGTTGTTTCAGTTCTCGAATCAATCTAAATCTTTATTTTTCAAAAAGAATCTTACAACTAGCTTATTGTAAGTACATAGTTCTTATTTTTCAATATAGTACCACAGAACTGCACAAGCTTACTTGAAGTTCAAGCTTTTTCAAGAAGGCAAGATTTAGACTGCTTACAAAAATTCCAAGCCGATACAAGTCATATCCCTGCTTTCTCGAGGCTTACTTTGTCGGGTAAGAAAGTTGAAAAGCTTGAAACGATCGGCAAAAGCTTAAAAGTTCGCAAGTATCCAATTAATTGAATTTAAAGTAAGTATCCAAAAAATACAATGAGCTTGTATAGGAAAAGCTTAAACGTATTAGGACTTTTTAGGGTTCTTTGGACTCCGTGGTAAGAAATTTAAGGGGGTAGCTGATTTCGGATCAGGTGTCAGAATTTAAATTTCAAGTTGGCGGAAAGTGTTGCCACCTGCATTTATTTGTATTTTCGCGACTTCTGGTAATTTTAAAATTCTGACAACGAATTTGATTTAGAATCTAATGTCAAAATTGTAAAATTTAAGATGGATGGCGTTGCCACATAAATATTTACCACAGTATTGCCATCTAATAAAATGTATTATTTAGAGTTTTAAATATCAATTAACAATATTAGGGAAGTCGCTGACTTCGAATCTGATGTCAGAATTTTAAAATTCAAGATGACTTATAGTGTTGCCACCCAAAATTTTATTTTTACGAATTCGGAGCTGAAGCGAACACTAGAATTCGTTGCGACAATTTCAAAATTGAAAAATTTTTCACAACAGTATTACCACCTACTAAAATGTATTTTTAAGAGTTTTAAACATCATATAACAGTGTTAAGGGGTCAATGACTTCGAATCTGATGTTTATGAATTTTAAAATTGAAGATTGTTAATAATGTCGCCACATAAAATGTTTTTATTTTCTCGAATTCGGTGCTGGACCAAACACTAGGAATGAATAAAACGACTGTTTTATGTTGTTGGAACGTTTGAAGCTATTTCGACAAACTCGAATCCTGATGAGAATAATTGCTATGCCCAAAAACAAGATTGCACCAATAGTTTCTACGATGATAGTCATTCAATGTTGATGCTTCTGAATTGATTTCCAGTTTGTGGACTCTGCTATCAACGGAATGACTGTTTCATTTAATATCTGAATGGGCTCCTGACTGCTAATTGTATCAGTGCTGATCATTGCCAATGGTTTGGAGTAGTGCATCACTGCTGAAATTTCTTCTTTAAGATGTGCCTCCAGTCTTATAAATTTTGACTGAATGATGCAATCAGGGGTAATGTGGATAATTCCAGTTCCATTTAAAACGACTTCTTCACGATTAACTACGCAAGTTATATCAAATGATGTTTGAATAGGTGTGGCAAATATCCATGCGTTGTGGGTCGACAATTCCTTTCAGATGGTGTTGCTCAGGCTAAAGTTTCGCGATGGACATCTTTTAAAAGACAGTGTCGATGTTATGAAATATTGCTGGCTGCAAAATGAGTGTTGTCGCGTTCCATTTTATGGCTTTACTGAGTTCTTCGTTAGATGATTCGAAATATCTGTGAGCATTTAAGTTAACACAGAACAGTGAAGTTGTCATTTGAACTTATTGGAAAACATTGTCATTTAGCTTTTCAGGTAAAGCGTTAATTTTTAAGAACTCGTAATCCTCGATATCGGTGATTGAAAAATATCCAGCTATTATAAACTCGGTTGAGGTTACAACAACATTGGGTTTATCCAATGGCTCATTTAGAACTTCAAGACCTGTCCCCAACATTGTTGTACAATTTGCGATTATTTCAGTTGATTGGTGATGAGATATAAATTCATATAATGACTTCGTTGTAGATACGCATTCAGCAGCTTGTACTTTAACTCAACTTCTTTCATGTAGCTTATAGCCACCAAGTAAGCATTTAAAATATGAATGTTTACCTTATTGGCATCTGTTGACCAATACCATTTACCCATGCTATTAATTGCTTGTATTCCCTCATTAAGTTTTTTTGTGAAGTTGTTTGTTTTTGCATTTATTCTCACTTCTGTCTCATTAACAGCGACCATTGTTGATAACATAATCTTTGTATTGGTTTTAGCATTTTTGATAAGTTCTTTTTGATTTTTATCTAAAGACTCGATGTCGTGGTACACCTCGTCATTTACTCCAAATAAGGATGTCATTACCGTTCCAAGAATTTCTCTTTTTTGCCTGCGTCAAAATATATATTGAATCGGTTGAATATATTTTTCCATCCTTTTTTTTTAATGATGCACAAGTTCTTTCCTTCGCCGAGTTGCACAAATTTGACATTTTACTCATACAACGGCTACCTCGTTGGAAACAATGCCTCACTTTTCAGCAGTATTAGTTGACCCGGTTCTAAGTTATCTTTTTGATTTGTCCATTTATATAATCTTTATACCATCGATTGCAAATATCTTGTTTAATTTTTTGCACAAGATTCCAACGATTAAGGCCACCATCTACAGTGTTGATAACACTATCATTTGTACGTGTCAAGATGGCTGAACTAATTAAGAAATGTCCTGGCGTTAAGACATCAAGATCCTCCGTGTTGTTAGATAGTGCGCTGGATAGTTAGTGGATAGATAGTGGATAGCTGGATAGATAGTGGACTGGTCGTGAATTCAGTTTTCCTTCTATTTGCACAAGTATTGTATTCATTTCTTCATAAGTTAATTTATGCTCTTCAACATTTCGATTAAGGTGATATTTAATTGATTTTACTCCCAAAACCCTCCGAAATGTGATGAGCCAGTTGGAATAAAATCTATTGTTGAGTGCCTTTACAGTTTGAGTCCCTCTTATGATCCAAAATTTGTTTTGAGTATAGTTGAGTGTCAGTTTTCAAACAAATGTTCTTGATTGATGACGAGCTTTGTTAGTAAGCATGCGTTGGATAAAATCATTGGATGGTTTTTGATCAGTTGGCAGATTTGAGTGACGCATTCTTCCACCAACTCTTAAAATGCCATCTGCATCAACGAATGGGTTCATTGAATAAAGTGAATTACTTTTCTTTAACTGTGTGAGCATTAGATATTTTTTTCTCTTTCTCAAAACAGGATTGAGCGCACCTTACCAACATCTTTCAATCTCCTCAAATTTCAAAAAGCCAACAATTCTTGCAGACTTATTGCTTTTAACATTGTATGCAAACCTTAAACAGTATGCTGTCACTCGATAAAGTTTGTTTAGTGAGGAGAATCTTGCTGTCAGTTCCTCCGTTTCCCTGACATTCACAATTGCACAAGTAACCATTTCCGAGATTTTGGTAGCTCGCTGATAGTGTATTCATCCATGGGCCACTATTGCTTTCATCACATCTAACCATTGCGGTCCACACCACCATAAGGAGTTGTTGAGAAGGTTATCTTCCAAATGTTCCTCGAGATGGAATGCTTGCAGGATTATCTTTCTCTGGTATGAAGCGTAATGAATGACACTCTGTTATCCACAAACGTTGTCCATTTTACGGGATGTTGCTTTAGCCATCCTAGTACTATTTTTGAATCTGACATTAAAACCATTTTGTCATACTGAATGTCGGAGCCATCTTTTATGTACTTTATTAATCGTTTCAATATCGTCACTGCGCACAGTTCAAGCCTGGCCAGTTGCTCTTGTTTCACTGGAGCCACCTTTGTCTTCGTATCACTCTGCTTGTAAATCTGTTGGAACTTCCTGATCCCAATCCACTCCTCGACGCCACTTTTGAATCATAATCTTTGCCTTGATGATGACTGGCGACAACCAAGCAAATGGATCGAATAATTTAGATCTTAGATAGATCTCTTAGTGGTTTTTGAACTGAAAGATTCCGTGTTTACTTTAAAGTTGAATTCATCAGTTTTGGAACACTATTTAATGCCCAGAATTTAAGCCGTGTTACTTTCATTGAAGTCTATATTGGATTGCATTTCCACATCTTCTTTCGGTAGGTTTTGAATTAGTTCTTTCCTATTTGAAAACATTGAATAAGTTCTTGTTGCAAATTTTTTCCTTCTTCGACAGGGTTGTCACCTGCTAAACAGTCATCCACATAAAAATGCTTAGAAAGGGTTTTATATGCTATTAAGTAGTTCAGTTTTTCATGGTCTATTTCTTTCGATTCTGAAAATCAAGGGTCCGCCAGTTGTAATCCTTTTGTGTGGCCGTTTATATTCAAATTCTTAATGTGGCAGCATTGAAGTGATCCTTGGTATGACAATGGCTTCGATTTGACAAGTTTGGGTTTCATCATGTATAGATTGTACTATAATTGTGTATCTTGCTACCACTTTAGTTGCTTGGCCATTAATTCCATTGACCTGTGTTTCACATTTCATCAGAGGAATCTTTAATCTTTAAGCTAGTTGCTCCGTCACCACACATGATTGCGATCCCTGATCAATGAGTGCCCTTACTGGCTTTATTTGAGCTTTCACATTAATATTAACCATAGCCAACCAAATAGTTTGTTCCCGATCTCTGGTTGTTGCAGCTACTTCTGTAACGTGAAATGGCTTCGCTGCTGCATTAGTTTATAATTTTTGACACTTTTAGCCACCTCTACTCTGTCCATATGTAACAAAGAATTATGCTTCATGCCCGCTCCGAAAACAATCGAAGCATATCTGCGCTTGCTTAACTTTATTGCGCCGCTCTTGTAATTTCATACCTGCCAATTTCTTGCATAAATACAGTTGGTGATCATCTCCACATGCAATGCATGCAGCCTTCACTAACGTTGTTACATGAGTCTTATTGTAGTTTCGATCATTTCTATGATCTCTGTTTATATCTCTGCTATTTTCTTTATTATTTTCGAGTGATCTGAATCTTGCTTCGATAAACTCGAAAAGATAGTAAAATTTTGGTATATCTGTTGACGATCCTTTCGACTGCTGATATAACTTTCGGGTTTCGGTAATTTCGGTCAAATTTCGGTAATAAAAGGTTGATGATTAACGGGCCCCATGACTTGACATCTACTCCTAAATTTTCAATGCCGTATAGAATATCCTTTGTTGAATCCATTAATGTCTTGAGGTCGAAGACATTTTCGGCTCATATAGCTCTTTGGCCCAGCAATTTTTGAATGTAATTGTTGTGCAGTGCTGAAGGATTTTGAAAACGTTTTCTCAGTATTTCAATTGCGGCTGTATAATTCCCAGCTGATGTCATCAAATGGCCAATAATTCTTGACGCTTCCCCTCGAGGATTGCTCTTTAAATAAGCATTTTTCTATATCGCTGAGCTCCTTATGTACATGAATCAACCTAACGTATAACTCCCAAAATTATCACATTTTCCACTCCTCACATTTTCCACTAAACACCGGAATGCTTACTGTCGGTATCTTAATTTTTCGCTTTGCAACATTTCTTGTTTCAGCAACTTCACTTGATGATATGGTCTCCTACCTCCAAGGCACTCAGCTCGTTGGCCTGCATGTACGTCTCTTCGTGTTCATGGTCTTCATGATCATCATTAATCTATGTAATCTTACTCCAACAATCCTTTAACTGTTCAGCTTTAAATTTTCGGAACATGGCACTTTTCCTAACATCTATTGAATTTAAGACTTTTACAAAATTTTCTTTGAGTATGTCCAAGCGTCGTATTTTTATATGCTGATCATTTTAGCTATAATTGCATTCAACTTTTTGGTTCCATCTGCTTGTAGCAAATTTTCTACTTCAGGCTTATCTGAGCTAAATCCGTTCTGTAGCTGCTTTGTCTAAGTTCCTTGCAGAAGTTGAGTTATCTCATATCGAAATACTGATTTCATTTGTTCGTATTTCTTTTCCACTTGCATGAAAAAAATTTTCACAATATAATCACGTTTTGGAAATTCTCGTTCATACTCGTATAGAAGTCCATTATTTATCTGGAAGTCCATCCAGAAATTATCCAATGCATCTAATCATTTCTGGAAATATTGTTGATTTTTCCTTGTAGCGAAGTCCGCTTTGAAGTTTGCTGACAAAAGGTGAATCTCTTGTTACGACGCACAGTGTGACGAGCCCATATAGCAATGGGACAAAAATAGAAGGAGTGGCCCTAGAATCATGAAATTTTGTGAGAATGAGTTTTACGGTAAAGGAATTATTCTCACTTTTTTTTTTTTAATTATTCTCACTTTTTTTTTTTTTAATTATTCTCACTCAATTTTGTTTAAATCGGATGCATAATACGCCCAGCTCCCTTATAACCGAAAAGGGTAATCTGGTATATTTCCCTCAAAAATTATCGCAGATCAAAAAAATTTGGTAGGCTTAGATATTTTATAGCAACCAATTACTGATATAAAAATGAATTAATTTGGCCGACTATTACGCTCACCTCCTATATAACCGAAAGGGGTAATCTGGTATATTTACCAAAATAATTATCCCAAACCAATAAAATTTGGTAGACGTAGTTATTTTGCAGCAACAAATAATTTATGTAAAAATGAATTCAATCGGCCCACTATATCGCCCACCTCCCATATAACCGAAATCGGTAATCTGGTGTATACACCAAAAAAATCATTCCAGATCAATAAAATTTGGCAGGCGTAGTTATTTTGCAGCAACAAATAATTGATGTATAAATAAATTTTATCGGCCGACTATTATGCCCACCTCGCATATTACGCCCACCACCCATATAACCGAAATCGATAATATGGTATATATACCAAAAAAATTATAACAGATCAATAAAGCATGGTAGGTATAGTTATTTTATAGCAAAGGTGTATAGTCAATATTTTGTAATTTCAGTTTCGTTATTTCAATTTTAGGTGTGGATTGTGAAAAGAATAATGGGTTTATTAAATACCTTAATACACCGTTAAAAGGGTTATTTACTTTTTTTCAAATGGTTGTAAAATTATTTATCCAACTTATTATGTTTGATGAGTTTTATAGGGTTATAAGTACTTATTAGCTTAGGTAACTCCAGGAATTAAATCAGAAGTCGCTATCTTAAAACTTTTTATAAATTCATCTTTATTTTCTTTTGTTATTCTTTACATAAATAATTAAAATAAATAAGAAATTAAATAATTAAAAATTAATATAAAAAGAAAATTTATTCGCTTTCAATTTCATCAGATGAGCTTTCAGAAACATAATTTTCTAAGCCTCTGCAATAATTTTCGTTTTCATTTTGTAAAACGAATTCGGAAATATCATCATAAATGTGATGTTTCCTTTCATCTATTTTGCGTTTCGAGGCAATTAAAGGTTCTGTGCATAGAAGCAGCACAGCGAGAAGGTCCCTGTTTGAGGTTTCTCTTGATATTTTACGGGTGTGATTCATTCGATACCTCCTAAATTCTTTATGAGAAGCTTCCAACGCATCTTCTGAAAGCAGTCCAATTGGTAAATCGAAATTTTTGATTATTTGATCCGCATGCACTAAAATTTTATGGACTGTCATGGGCATGTAGTACCAAGAGTATTTTTCAATATATATTTTAAATGTTTCGTTAAGCAATTGCTTAAAAGGCGATTGGACTATAACCTTACCACTAGAAAGTGTTCGCAATATCAAGCTAAAATTTTGTATAAGCTTGATATCTACGCCAGTTATAGAAGCAAACAGTTCAGAATTAGAAAAAGCCTTTCTGGCTGTGTTACCATCATTTGATGTCCCATAACCTGTTTTTACTTTATCAACTGTCAAGCCCATCTGTTGCTTGAATTCCTTTTGAATTCTAAGCTTTGTTTCATTAAAAATGGTTTTGTTGGAATCAGAAACTCTCCAGCATTTAATTTCCATTCTATATGCAATATGCAGCAAGCACTCAAAAATCTTAATCCACGCATGTAATGTGGACAAACCGTACATAAAATATTTTTCTTCTACTGCTCTGGACATAACATGAAAAGAGTTCATTACGGATGGAGTTGCAACGCAAAGAAAACAAGTACTTGCGGATCGATTTTCTGCCAGTACATTTGTTACTGCACCATCTACCATCGTTAAATTCATTTTATAAGTAACTTCAATTTTGTAGTTATTAACTTCAGCTGTAAATTTAGATAGTCTCTGTATTTGTTGTGCTATATCCTTTTCAGTTTGAAGTATTAATGACCGATTTTCTTTCATAAAAATGAATTTAATTGGCCGGCAGTATAACACTGAAGAGGGTTTCACATTAGTCCATATTTGGTTTTGGGTGCTATTCTCAAATATTTTAAGAGGCACTAAAGCAACAATAAAAAGAAACTCATCGGTACTGTTTTCATTGGAGAATACCTGTTTGTATGTGCTATGTCCCGAACTGCCATCGAAACCCCATTTACACTCTAAAGTTACCTCCATAATTCTGTTAACTTCACTTAATTCCAATAAGCTTGAAGCAGTCTTACAAAGCAAGTTTTGTAAAGGAACTTCCGCTGAAATATCAGATGTTATGAAAGGCTTTGGTAGATAACAATTTTTAGCTTTCTTTAAAGCATAATAGCTTGGAAAAAAGTCCTTATGAATAGCATTTACTATTGACCGCAAAACGTTGTACTTTCGAACGGAAAGATTCAAATCATAGTATAACGCAAGAGCATCACTTATTGATAAACGCGTATTACACCTTTCACAGTCCTTTTTCAACACTTTAGCCGCGTGTTGGATTTTATCAGGTGAGTTTGAATCAATCAAATTTTGAACCATTCGTCGTTTTGTCTTTTCAGACCCTTCTTCATATGACACCTTTCTTCTTCCTCTGACAGATGTAGGAACTACGGAAGCTCCCCTGCTTGTGCTTGGTTCCTAAATTTAAAACATATATATACATGTATTTTCTGGGGATTATAAATAATGAAATATCCATATCCAATAACATTTCAATGCCTTCAATGCTTACAGATATTGAGGCAATTGAGTATCATTCTATGATCTTAATATCGCTCATTTGCGTGAAGAACGCCATAACTAAAAAAAAACCATTCTGCAGAAAACGCGTTTAAAGTTTTCAATTTACTCCAGCCTTGCAGGAAAGAAATTATTTGTTTTTATTCTCACGCGGAGAGTATCCATTATTTTTACACAATATGTAACATGATGTAGAGAATAATTCTGCATCTTTAACTCAAAAATTGCATTTTTTGTGTTATGACGTTCTTCACGAAAATGAGCGATAAAATTTGGCTGTCGCTTGCTTGTCTCAGGACCAACCTAACTCGAAATTGCGATTTCAACAAAAACAACATCTCTAATTTTACCAAAGTTACCTCTTCAATACGTGGTTGATGTTGACTTGTAGCTCTGTTTGCACCATGAACCTATTGAAAAATTAATTATAACATTATAAAAATTAATTAAAACAAAACAAACTCACCGAACTTTTTTTTAACACCGGTGTAAAAATTGCTTTTAACCATACGGAATTGCTGGATTCAAATCTTGACCTGTGTCGCTGGCTGCGAGACCACAAGGCTGCAAACTTAGCTTGTATCAATCTCACTTGTTTATCGAGTTCATCCAAATCCAAATCCATACCATTCTCTGTTCTGTTTTTTATAAAACTTATTATCTTCACTGTGGTTTCCTTAAAATCAGAAGCTCTCGATTTCATCCACTCATCAAAAATTTCAATTATTTGAATTGGATGAGACACTAAGAGATTAAATATTTTTGTTACGTGCCCGCTCTTAATTATAATAATAATTTGCTTACTTTTAAAAAATTCCTTAATAAATTTATGTTTATTTATTGGTTTTATTTACTAAATTTAGTTTGTTGCTTTTTCACTTGTTTTTTTGCTTTGCTTTGTCTTTTATTTTAAAGACAACGGTTGTTTTAGTTATTAAAAGGTTAAGCCTGAACGAATCTTTTTATGCCGTACGAAGCATTGCAAAAAAATTATTACATTCCTTTATTAGGGTTATGGCATTTTAATTAAAAATTAAATATATAAAATAAATGTTTTTTATTAAATAATTATATATAAAGCAAATAATTTGGTAATATAATAAACAATTTGTATTCATATTAATGCCATCAAACATAGTTATAAATGTAAGCAATAATTTAATATGCCACATTAACAAGTGTAGGGTAAGAATAATGTAGAGCATTGCCAGAAACAAAAAGATAAACTTTTAATATCTTTAATAACTCTTTTCGTATCTACATTTTTAACGAAACATGTGTCCAGAGAATTTTTTCAACCGAGTTTGTTAAATTACTTTTCATTCTTACGAAGGTACCGCCAAAATTTTAGGACCGTTTAAATAAAGTGTTCTTTTAATACATACTTGAAAAAAATATCAAATAGGAAGTTGTTTTTCGCTTCAAACTTTGGGAAAAATTTGTTTTTTTTTTCATACAAATTGGCGTTTTTTTTGCTAAAACATGGTCCAGTAAAATGGCCATAACTTCTTTATTATTACGAACGCGCAGCCAATTTTTTGAAACAGGTTAAACAAAGTGTTCTTCAAAAACATACTTGAAAATAAAAAATATTAAAAATGACGGTTTTTGGGTTTTTCATTTCAAACTTTTGGAAAAATTTGTCTTTTTTTCATACAAATTGGCGTTTTTTTCCTAAAACATGGTCCAGAAAAATAGCCATAACTTCTTTATTATTACGAACGCGCAGCCAATTTTTAGCGAACAGTTTAAATAAAGTGTTCTTAAAAAACATACTTGAAAATAAAAAAAATTAAAAATGACGGTTTTTGGGTTTTTTCTTTCAAACTTTTGGAAAAATTTGTTTTTTTTCATACAAATTAGCGTTTTTTTGCTAAAACATGGTCCAAGAAAACGGCTATAACTTCTTTGTTTCTTTATAAATGTAACTGAAATTCAAGGAAAATGTTGAAAATAGATTAATTTTACATATTCTTAAATTAAAAATAATAAAAAAATTATATGCTCTTTTGTCTAGTAACTCAAACTTGTGACTTTTAAAGCTTTCAAGGACCTTTTTCCCCATACTAATTTTTTTTTTTAGCAATGATAAACAAACTGTTTTCAGCCAAAACATTTAAAAATATATCTAAAACAAAGTTCTGGGTATTAATTACATTAAAATTTTTGCGTAACGAAAAAGTATGCAGTACTAAACTGTAATAAATGAAATTTCATGAAATTTTCGAACCAACTTTGGAGGTGTGGCATTTCTACATCTAAAAACATATCGTAAAATCTTTTTAAATTCACATTATTTGGAGTTTTTTCTATAATTCTGCATATTTAGTTTTTCAAAATTATGATTTTACTTCTTCCGTTAATTTTGTCCACACTCGTCACACTGTGCGACGCTTGATGATTTCCTCAAAATCTCCCATTATGGTGAATTATAATTATTGTAGATTTTTACTTAAAACTTTTCCGTTATCTAAGCTATGGTACGCTTGTAAAAACACTTTACCGTTATTAAAGCTACGGTACGTTTGTAAAATAAACTTGCCTGTTATCTAAGCTACGGTGCGCTTATCCACTACTTGAAGGAACAATGATTAAAACGAATGTTTTATTACGTGATTATAAACACATATCAACTTCATCAAGGGGGTAATTGTTTATTAATACCTTAATAGCTTATAAATTAAAGTTTATAAAGGAAAACACTTAACTAACTAAGCAGTTTGGGTGGCAAGTAAGTCACACAAACTGTGGTTGACCCATATTTAAATAATTGCTACCTAAACATAAATATTACAAAATTAACTTTACAACACTGACCCATATTTAATTATTGCTAGTCAAAGATTGCAAAGTCAATTATTGAGAAATTAACTTGCAAGAATTTAAAACACAAAAATTGACCTAGTTTATGTGAGCGTGTTGCATTTCGCTATGTGAGCTTAAACGCTCGAGTTTTGTAAACGGTTCAAAAATTAAAACACGTCTTTCAAATTTCGAGTATGTTTTATTTGTCCTTAATAATGTTAATTGTTTATAGTTAATTCTTAATATTTACGTTGAATTTTTAATTTCACATACAGAAGAAATTCTTAATGTTTACGTAGAATGAACTTTGTTGCAATGTTTACAGTATTGCTCAATACTGTTGCCGAGTAGGCATAAATATAGGGCAATAAACGGAAATAAGTTTTTGTGTAATTCGATAAATGGCACAAACTGAAATGAGCTTTGTTGCAGTGTTTACAGTATTGCTTAATACTGTTGCCGAGTAGACATAATTCGTTATAATGTGTTTTTATAATTTAAAAGTATAGATTGCAACAAAGTACATTCAACTTTAGCGGAAATAAAAAAAATGAAATGTTATAATTACAATATGTTAGTGTTGGTGAAGTATGTGACGTAACTTCGTCCCACTTTGATTTTCGACTCTCCTGAATTGTTACATTTGTAATTTTAACTTTATTGTTGTTCTTACAAAGAATAAATGCCACAATATGATTTTTTCTCGTTGAGTACGCAGTTCATAACTGGATTACTGTAAAAATACTGACTTGTAAGTTTTTATAAGATTAACTTAAGAAATTTCTGGCATTTCAGTGAAAAATTTGTCAAAATATAATGCAATTCTATTCTCTTGAACTCATTCGAATCATTTGATACCCATAACATCAAAATCGGAGCACTAGTTCTTATGCTATACGGTAAAAACTACAAAAAACCACTAAGCCGCGCCCCTTTACGGCGCGCCACGCTAAATGTTGTGTTCGCTTTCAGATTTATTACTTTCATGGGCTGCTTGTTCAGTATGCAAAAGCCCATTGATGTGCCATCAAATTTTTTTTCCATTTCCAGAGAACTACACCCAAATGTTAAAAGATTTTGGGAATTGCCCATATATGTATGTAGGTAATGTTGTTTCTTAATAAAAATTATTTCTTAAATTTTTCCAATAATTTCAATATTTTTCAGTAAAATATCATCAAATATTAATTTTTCATTCTGATATTTAACATTTTTAATGGAGTCAGTACTTGAAATAGTTTGCTTAAAAATTTTGTTTGTATTATTCCAAATCTTATTGTCTATGCATTGTTACTGAACAATTACTAAATGTTATAAGATAATTTCCAGTTAATATTATTTCATTTTGTTTACACGTATTATTTAATTTTATGTTATACATTATTAGATACATTATTAAACATTTGTATGCATTTTTTTTTCAGACAATTTTTTATTGGTGGCAATTGCTTTAGGTTTTTATTTTCCTCATACATTAATGTGTTATTTTTATATATGACAATATTAAGTGGTTCAAACATTAACTCTGTATCTACTATCTCCTAGAGGCGTTATCATTGAAATTGGTAAATTTATTATTTCCTTTGGGATTCTTATTGCAAATTTTATAATCTTATTATCATCAATTAATGTTCCCAGCTTTATATTCTGTAGTTTATTTAAGTCTATATTATAAAAGTCAATCTCTTCGTTTGTAAGTATGTTACTATGAAATATTCCCAGTCTTGAGGCTGCTACGTTGTCTTGCAAAATTTTTAGTTTTATCTTGAAGTCGGTTTGAAGAATCTGCGTCTGCCAGTCATTTGTTTGTTTTTGTATACTATTCGACCGTCTATTTGTCATGTCTCTGTCGTGCAATATTATTGTTTTTAGCTCAGAGT